>LOEQ01000901.1:442389-458441 GCA_001685075.1 Bramus lutescens | reverse complement strand
TGGTTTTACCCTGTAAAGATTTGTTTCTTGTACTTGTTTAATAAAATGCTGATTGGCCAGTATCCAGGCAGGAAGTAGAGGCTGGGTGACCAGAACAGGAGAATTCTGGGAAGAGGAACAAGTCAGTCTGCAAATGTCACCCAGACACAGAGGAAGCAAAATGAGACTGCCTCCCTGAAAAAGGTATTAAGTCACATGGCTAACATAGACAAGAATAATGGGCTAATTTGAGATGTAAGAAAGAGTTAATAAGAAGCCTGAGATAATAGGCCAACCAGGTTATAATTAATGTAGACCTCTGTGTGTTTCTTTGGATCGAGCAGGGCAGAAACCTAAGTCAACACACACACACATAGACACACACACACACACACACACACACACACACACACACACACTGGCAAGAAAGGGAGCTGGATGATATAATGACCTATTTCATCTGTAATTTTAGTGAATATCATAAATAATGAATAAAGCCCAACTGAAAGTGCTCTTTTATTATCTTTCTGATGTGGTATGATCCAAAGGTTGACCCTGAAATAGAAGAGCCTCTTTAGATGTACCAGGAACTGGAACAAAGCTGGGGATCTGGACCTTGGTCCTAAGCTCTTAAAGAGAATATTGCACATTACTCCCCTGGAAACAGAGAAAATTCTACTGTGAGATCATCTGGCACTAAAGGAGTCAGAAGATGACTGAGATCAAGGAATCTACCTGAAGATTCAGGTTCCATTGGGGGGCATCTGGGGTACCTAGTCGGCAGTACTAAGCTGTGCAAGAAGAATCTCCTCCCTTGGGCAGGCTGCAGGAAGAGGGCAGAGGTCTCACTGCTGATGTTCATGACAAGGAAGCAGGTGATCCTGTCACTATATTGAGATCACAGGACAGAGCCAGACACAAGTCGTTCTCCTAAAAAATTTTCGAACTCGTATCAAGCACCTGAAAACTAGTGATGCAAGTACTGTGGGAACTACATAACTAACTGTCAGATTAGATATCATCTAGTTAGGGTGGTCAGAAGTGAGATTCTTTCCAATAGAACAAGGTCTCTAGGAAGCTCCCTTAAGGGCTTAGCATCTCAGGAAGGCACTGTACCACCCTTGACTGAGGTTGTTTATGACCGTTGCCCCGTGAGAATTTGTACTCAAACTGATGCTTACTTCCGGCCTTACCTAACTGAACCAAGAAGGCCTCTCCTAGTAGCTCGTAGTATCTTAAGGCGTGATCTCGGTCCTGTGGACTCAGCAGCCACGCAGATACCCTGTTATGGAAATCAGCTGCTGTGTGCTGAAGGCGGGCTGGCAGATCCAAGCACCCATTCTGTAGGAGTGGGCAGCTGGGAGGAAAGGTTCGCAATCTTTCACACCTTTGATGGGAGCACAGAGCACCTATTAGAAGCCATTTCATCATCTGCAGCTGTCAGACCCAAACTACCCCCTTTGAAGAGCCAATCTGTTCCCTTGCCAGATCAATGCTCTTATCCGTAGCCATGTGGACCACCAGCGACAGCCAGCAGCCAGGTAACACACAATTCAATTTCAGAAAAGAAACATCTTACATTCAAACATTTATTGTACAAGTGCGAAAGTGTCCTGATTGAAACGAACTGAGGCTCAGAGACTATAACTTAGAAATCACTTTACCGGGCTGAAACAATGTGACAGATGGAAATAATATAGGTTTGGAGACAGACAAAGGCTGCTTTGTTCAGGCTTGCAAAATTTAGCGCCCCCACCCCACCCAGGCTGCAGCCATTACTGTATTGTGGTGGTGATGGTCGCTAACCAAGTGGGTGGGATGTTTCATGCCTTCTGAGCTCCACCAGCATGTCACCTGAACAGACTAAGGCAGCTTTGTTTACCCACTCCACCCTCCTGGCTTCTTCAGATGGGTAGTGCCTTGGTCCCCACACACATTTCCAGGTGCCTGTCATTAGAGTATCAACCACAAGAATATGACCTTTGTTTGATTGGTTTGTGGTTGTTGTTTTGCTTTATTTACTTGAATTGATACAAACACAGATTTCTAGGTATTGACATACTCTTGTGTTGTAAAGAAACTGGGCTCTGATGGATCTTATTTCAATATTCTGTCAGTATATTTGATCGTAAAGCAAAACGCTATCGAGAGTGCTTGAAGCAAGGCAAGTTTTTCAGATGAGAAAACCCAAAAATAGGGGGCAGAAAGCAATTTGTCCCATTCTCTGATTCTTGAACGTGAGGGTGTGAGAGAATGGCTGGCTGCTCCCTGCATCTGAACCTTCTTTTCCCTGCTTATATAGCCACTCAGTGTTCCCACTCTCTGGTTGACCATAGTCATAGTCATATGACCAAGCTTGGCCAGGGGAATTTTAACAGAAGCCATGGGCTCACTTCAAAGCCCAGAGCAGAGTGATCACTCATGAACCGTACCCTGTGCTCCCTCCTCTTCCATTGCCTTCAGATCAATGATGGCAGTGTTAGAAGCCATGTGATGAAGGTAGGGAAGGAATTGGGTCTTTGTTTCATAATTTGGAAGAAGATGGTCCACCATTCAGGAACACATGTGCCAGACTTTACCCAAGAAAAAAAAAGAAATCTTTTTTTTACTTGTTAGAACAATTCATGTAGTTTGGGGCTTATTTACTACAACAGCAAATATTGACAGAAATAACACAGTATGTTTTGCAGCCATAAAGATGAAAGGTGCTTTCTCAAGATTCCCATGAACTTTAGAATATTGTTTTTCATTGACATCCACGTTTGTTATCTAAAAAGACAAAAATGTAGACCAAGTCTTTATGAAATCATATATGGTTTCTATTTTCCTTGTGCAGTTTGAAAGCATCCTGTTTTGTAGTATTTTTTTTATTAGAAGTAAAGCCACACAATTAAACTCTCCTTTTGATAAGGAGAAGGGAGAAAAATCCAGGGACCAAGTCATTGGAGAAAATAAAATGAATTAAAAAATTCTGCTATTGTGAAACCAATATTCTAGTCATATACACGGATTTAACTGATTGGTATTGATTTTGAAATCTTATATATAATAAATATATATTTACGTTATAACCTGTAGAACATATGTGTGTCACAGTAAGTTCAAGAATATGCATAAGTGCTTTCTATAGACTAGAGCATCATGAATGGAAGGAGGAGGGTAGCTTCCTCAGATACAACCCCTACTTTTTATGAGAACTATTCCTGGGCATCTGCTTGCTCAAATAACAACAAGTGAACTTCGCATGTCCATAGACATTACACCATCCGGTGGGTGCACTTACAAATTCTGGGTCAATAATTCTCCCTCAGTACTGATTCCAAGGATTTCTAGACTACTAACTCCTGTTATGCATCAATAATCTAGCAATACATCTCTTCCTACTAAAGTAAAAAAAATAATAATTTTCAGATACACAGATTTTAGTTAACCCCACTATCAAAAGCAATTTGTCCATTAAGTACTTAAAATGTTCCCAGGTACTCTTGATCTTTTTCTGGGATCAAGAAAGGTATTATAGCAATTGGCAATCATGAATCAACCCAATAGTGCCAATACTCACAATTTTGCCCTGCCTTGTGTGTCTATGAGCTGCTTCCTTGGTTGACAAAGAGCTACCAAGTCATCACAGACAGCAACTCCAGATACCCAGCCCCGTCTTAAGGCACAGTGATCCCCGTAGTTCCCTACTCTGAGTAGGGAGAGTCGTTCTATTAAGGCTCACATTTCTTCAGATACGTGAGAGTAACAAGAGCAAGTCTTTCATCGACTGATCATTCTTGTTCTCAGGAGGAAAGGGCAGATGTGAGGTCATCTTCCTTGAATATCTCTTTAAAACTTTGTTTTAATCTCTTAAACACTAAAGTTGTTTTTTAAAACTTCATGAGTTGGCTATTAAGTTTAAAGAGACTCTGAAAAAAATTAAGTCCTTATTTAATTTCTTAAATGTTAAACATGTTTAGAGTTCAAGCATCATTCTGAGCCTGGGAATGGAGGGTGAGAACTTGGTGGAATTTGCCCATGCGTCCTCTGACTATAGGCATCACTGTTTCTTGCCCAGTGCTCACAGATGAAGGAAAATGGCTATAATTCCCACCCATCACTGCCCCCTAGCCATGCTCGGCCGTGCTCTCGATGCGTGACAGGCTTCAGTCACTGTCATAAAATACCTGATAAAATTAAAGGAGAAAAGTGGTTTCAGAGGATTAATTCATGACCACTTATCCCTGTTATATCTGGGTCTCTGGCAAGTCAAAACACCACGGCAGAATGCCCATGGCTAAGCAAAACCCCATCTTCCCATCTGCTTTGTCCCTGTGTCATTCTACGAGGATTGGAACAGATCCTGATGGGGAAGAGGGAAAGAGGCCCTGCATAAGAAGCTAGAAACACTAGAAAATGCAAATTGAGAACAGTCAATAATGCTTTGTGCCTGGCTGTGGCCTTTCAAATTTGAGAAAATGAAGAAGCATGTAGAGGTACTTTAGGAATAATTCATCTTCCAAGGACAGAGATTTATGGCAGTTACCTTTCTAGTGTGTTGCTTCCCCCTGCCTCTCTGAAACTGATCGTCACATGTTCCTTCTCCTGTGTCATTAACTGTTCTGGGCAAACATTATTTGTTCTGATCCTGTGTGGACATGTCATAATTTTCCAAACCTCTCATTATTATTAGACACTTTGATTGCTTCTAAAATTTGGCTACTATGAATAGCTAATGATGAATGTCATCATGCATAACCTTTTTATGCAGTTCTCATAACTTTATGAGGATGTATTTTTACAAGTAGAATTGCCAAATCCAATCACACAAATCTCCACGGATCTTGGAAACTACTGAACGGTCTCTTCCTAGAAAGCGATACATGCTCTGCCTACCATTCCTATTCAAATTCATGAAAGTATTTTTCAACATACTTTGCAAAACGAAATGTGATGATTTAGAAAACCTTTCCTGATTTGGTAAAAAGAAAATAACATTTTGCTGTTTCTATTTTCTTTGATTTCTAATGAGGTGGGAAAAAGGATGATTTCTTCTTTGGCAGACAGACTATTTATATGATTTGCAAATTTGTATTTAATTTTTAATATATTTTATACTGACATGTTTTCTATGCTTTCATGCAGGCTTCCACCTTTACTTGTTATGTTTATGTTATTTTAAATTCTTCTTATATTCTAATCCATTGTATTTATAGTAGAAAGTAATTGAGTATCATATGTGGAGTTTGTAATCCATCACTTGACTTAATGCTAATTCATGCTAAAATTTTTTCAGTTCATTGTGAAGGGATTTGTAGTAGACAATGAAGTATTATGGAAATTACGACTGTTTAGTTCTTACCTTTCAAATAATTCAGCTTCTTAAGTCTGTTTCATTGTCAGCATCTTCTCTCCCAAATTGTGCCAACTTTATTGAGCTTAGGATTTGGAATTGCTTTAAGGTACAGGTTCTTCTTCATATTAAGAAGGAGCATTGTTTGCCCAATTTTACTATAATTCTTTTCAATGTAGATGTTAAATTTTACAGTGTACTGACATGTTCATATAGCCTTCCTTATCCTCATTTTATTTTTAATTATATTCATGTGTGTCTGTGTGTGCATGTGAGTGCAGGTGCCTGTAGAAGCCAGAAGAGGGCGTTCATTCTTTGGAACTGGAGTTATAAGCAATTGGGAACAGCCCCATGGGGGCGCTAGGAACCTCGTTCCTCCGCAAGGGCAGAGAGTGCTCTCAATGGCCCAGCCACATCTCTAGTCCCCACAGTTCTTGCTCTGATTGTTTGCGAGATGTAGCGCTTTAATAAATGTCTGTTCTTTTATTCAGGAATGTACTCTCCTATGTGAAGGACAGCGAGGGTCATATCTGTTCTCTAGCATAGTCCTTATGTAACAATGTTTTATTTAAGTTTTGTATTTACATTCATAGAAGAGGTGGTGCCTACAGTCTAATTTTACAAATTATAGATAAGATATTATATTACAGTTACATTAACTTTTTAGAAGAATCAGTACAAGCTAAATAATTTCTCTTTACAGGTTACACTCCTTTTGAAAATTTGATACATTCAATGAGACTAATTTATCCTGAAAGTTTTATATCACGAATAGAAATAGTTCATAATTATTTTTTCAAGTTTTTTTCCCATATATTTCATTTACTCGGAATCTCCATTTCTTCCTCTGTAAGCCTTGGATAATTGTAAACTTCCTAGAGATACATCATTTTATTATGGATTTCAGAGTAGCAGAAAGCTTTTCACTGAGATGATTTTTATCACATGTACAAATGTTACATTAGCCCTTTTTCTAATATTTTACTTCAAGTAACAATATGCTTTCCCTTTATTTCCTGGTTTAAATCATAATTTTATATGTCATAGGCTTTCCTGGCTAAGCAACTCATTTTATTTTCAGGTTTATTTCTGCTCTTATCGTTACAGCTTTCTTACTATCCATCTCCTTCTTCATTGTTTGACTTTGTTTTTCTAGCTTTTTGAGATGAGGGATTATCTATCTACTTTTCCAAACTAAAGCAAGCTCAAGTTTGGTCACATCGTACAAGTTTTAGTTGTTCTCTCTTATTCATAATTTTTGCGATTATAGCTGTGGGTCTTTGTCTTGTTTGCTCACTCAAGGATGGTTTGGGTGACTTGAGAACCACCTTCCCCCGACTGTGTGCCCACCACTCTCACATAAGCTTCTTAGTCTTTATTAATATTACCTAAAATTCATAAATACTTCCTGAATAAGCTTCAATGACAATTTCTCATATGTATTTTCATTTTTGAACTCAAATTTGTTGTCTATGATAATGCTAAACTCTTTCCTCTGGCAGCTTCATTTAAATGCAAATAATTGTCAACTTTCTTTAAAGAACTGGTATTGACCATGCTGCACTTTATAAACTAACAATTCTTGCATAATTTTCATGTCAGGCTGTTTGGTACAGTGAACTACAGCACTGGATTTGAAAGTTCGGTCTTCACAGGAAAGCAGTTAGAACTGCTCTCCTAAGCTGATGGTCTCTGCCTGCAGCAGCGACTGTCTCTTTGGCATCATATTTACAAACAGAAATCCACCATCTCTAATGCAGTTTTTCCCTTGATGGGTTCAACTCCGCTCCGCTTTTGCTTTAAAGTCAGCCAGCGCTTCCTCTTGGCCATCAACCATCCCTAATTTGCTGTGTTGAACTACTTCCCCTCAAGATGTCTGAGCACACCCTGTGTGCATGCATGCGGGTCACTGTGTGCACTCCCGATGTTACCTCATTTTAATTGTTTAAAATGTATTGCTGTCCCTGTGTTTGTTTGTATGTATACTACATGAGTGAAGCAGCCTGCAGAGGCCAGGAAAGGGGGTTGGGTGGAGCTTGAATGGCAGGTGGTTTGCAGTTGCCCAACATGAGTGCTGGAAATTGAACTTGGGTTATCTGAAAGAAAATGAGCACTCTTATCTACTGAGCCATCTCTCCTACCCCCTGCATTGCCGACTGCACTTTTCTATGAAATATATTGAGATCAGTGCTGAGCACAATGCTAGATCATTTATAAATAGTGAATTCGGGTGTGTTAAATGAGATGAACTGATAAAATATTGAGTCAATCATCTTAAATGAGTAATAACTAATATCAATTCATCCTTCCATTCTGATTGGTTCTTTAATAATAGAACTAGAAAAGACAGTGCAATGAGACCTCCTAAGAAATGGAAATGAGACCTTCCTACAAAGTCATAATGAGATCTCCCTATGATCATAGACATGCAACTGGTCTCCAAAGAGTATCAGCAGATGAGTTACATATTGATTATAGGGACATTGAACTTGGAGAGGGGAACCTAGAAATTTGTTTCTATTGAATAACTTTGCTTTTCCCTTTTCTCATCTATGTGAAAGAACAGCCTCTGACTCCTTCTACTCTTGACTCATGTCCCAGCCCCTCCAAACAGTTTTTCCTAAGCCCTGTTAGAGGAGCAATTCCATGTCTCCAGAAGTCTCCCCAGTTTACTGAACAGGCTTCTCGTACTCGCTACTTTCTCCTGCATTTCTGTTATTAAGAGACCTTGAGATTTCTGGAGAGGGAATCTCGAAGTACTTCTCCATCTCCCAATTTTGAGCAAAACACCTCACAATACATGCAGCAAAGAAGAATGTCTGTGTGTGTGTGTGTGTGTGTGTGTTTGTGTGTGTGTGTGTGTGTTAGCACATAGTGATTTTGTGTGTGCCTGGGCAATATTATGCAACACTGTGTCAAAATGTGCCTCTTCCAGCAAAATTCAGGAAGAGATGGATGGGGGAATGTGTGTAGAGAGGATAAGATAATCCAAACTGAAAATTTCCTCCAAATGCCTTAAACCCTGCTTTCTTCTATTTTGTCTTAATAGCCAGACAAAAGACTTCCAGAAACTCTACCTTCCTGCCATTAGAAAATATCATCATCATCAACTGCCATAAGGATGTCTGTGCCTCCTTATGCCAACACTGGAAATTTTCTAGTTCCCCGTGGAGGCTTAAAATACCATCAACCAAGTTCATAAGTTCGTTCATTCTAAAAGCATTATTAATAATCAAGAGAAACCTTCAGAGATGATTACACACACATACACACACACACGCATGCACATACACACATTTACATCTATGTTCATATATGCACAGATCACTCTCTGGAGCCATGAGACGCACGCATGCCTAACACCCTGCATACATACGTATCCCTATAGACGCAAACACACGTAGCTATCCAGTCCACTCCCTTCCTGAGAGTGAGAGTGGAACTTGAGGGCTCTCGAAGCGCATTTGGTTTCTAATACCAACTGCCACAGAACACTGGTCCAGGAAGGCAGAGGGACCATGTGGCTGAATTTCAGGGTAATTAAGAATGTAAAAGGGAGCCCTGGGTGCCACTGGGCACTTAGCAGCATGTGCAAAACTCCTCTAGCAGATACACAGGTGGGCACTAATCCAACAATATCCCCACCCCCTGCCTCCTTTGGCAAAGGAAGCTGAACCTACTCCGGGGAACATAAGCGGAAAAGCGGCGGTGGGGAAGACTCAACACATTCTGCCGTCCATGCTGGAATATTGGTTGCATGCTGTTCTCCCTTAATTTGTCAACTCTCCTTAGCAGCCTAGGGAGAGAGCCCTCCCTACTCAGCCAGACAATCTGCATGAACAATTGTAAGGGAGTCCATACCAACACCACCAGCCCCTAATTTCTCCTTATCCGTCCCACATCTACTGCTGTGATGGGCAGCTTGCAGTTCTAGTGAGAGCACTTCCCACGGGTCCCACCTTTACCTTTTATTACCTCTGGGCTTCAATTTCTGGTTGGGTTCCATTGTCATATGACAATGTCAGTGTCAGGTAACAGCAAAGTCTGAAAATGATTCTTACCTCCTCTTAATGTTCCCCGTGAATTAATAAACATATTCCTGGGAGTAGAATTTTAAGTCGGTTGAAAATCACATAGCAGAACAATTTCGGGGAGCTGCAAGAATCTTTGCATTGTTGAGGGTTTTACTTTTCTCTCTTCCTGAAGCACTCTCCTTAGAACTGCCTCAGTCCTCAGTTTCCCTCAGAAAGATGTATCTAAGGGGTATGAGGCCACTTTGCTTTCTGTGTTTATACCAAAGAAAGATTGCCTGAGATACTACATTGTTTTTCTTTGGAAAGGGCATGAGAGAGTGGAGATCTTCAGCGGGCTCTGGTTCCTCTCAGCTCAACCCCAGCTACTCAGATTTCACTGTAGCCATGCCAGACTTCCAACAAGTCATGAAAAAGGCCAGCCCAGCCTCTGATCTACCTCTAGGCCTTCCAGTTTAATGAGTTATCACCAAACATGCCTTCCGTCTAGCCTCTTCCTGTTGAGATGCCTTCACCTCAGAGCCTCGGAAATGCTCTGTGCTTGCGTTTCTCATGGTTCTGGCCTTCTCCTGTAGTATAAGGACAACCAGGTATATGTTGCAGTATTTTCAACTTCATTTTTTGTCCGGGCAAGACAAAGAATGCATCCTAACTCTGGGTATAGAAAAATGGTTTTATCCAAACAAAAAAGGCCTCAGAGGGGCAGGGCACAGGTAGGCTCACTTACCTTGCTATCTGCTCTTTTAGTAAGGGAAGTATTGACTGTGGTGGGAAATGGTAGTGGCGTGCATGGAATAACTTCTTTCTTTTACATACCACCCAAGGCAGGCAGCTCAGGGCTACCATGGAGACTTCCACTTGTCCTATCAACTATAAAGACACCAGTTGGAATACTAGGGTTACTCTAGTGGCCTCACTTCAACTCAGGCTCTCCTTTTGAAGACAGGCAAACTGCTAAGCACTGGAGTTAGGATTTCAGCGTGTGAAAGGAGGCAGCACAGTTGAGCCCATTGCAGGCTGTTCTATTGCAGGCTCTTGGTGAAACAGACTATATATCTGTGCTTGTTTTGGCCACACATATACCTAAATTGGAATGAAATATACTATGCAGAAAGCTAAGAGTCTGATTGTAAAGAACTTTGATAGTTGGACTAAGGAGTTTAGGCTTTGCTCCAAGCTAATGAACAATGAGGAAGGCTTTCTCAAATGAGAATATGTTTTATTCAGATGGATGTCTAAGATTACTGATTAAATGAGATTAGTAGCTCAAATCCAAAGAGAAAACAGAGGCTAGCTAGGAGTCTATCACAATGAGGTAAGAAGAGAAAGACAATGGAGATCAGAGTGACGACACAGTCAATGAGGAGTGGGTGAAATATTTTGTACAGGGTGGTGATGGCGCATGCCTTTAATCCCAGCACTCTAGAGGCAGAGGCAGGCAGATCTCTGTGAATTCAAGGCCAGCAGCCTGGTCTACAGAGCTAGTTCCAGGATAGGCTCCAAAGCTACACAGAGAAACCCTGTCTCAAAACAACAGAGGAAAAAAGAAACATTTTATTCGTAGAATTGAAATGACATGAGGTGAAACCTGGAGGCTAACAGGTTTGTGGTGTGGTTAGTAAAGGAAGGTGATTCCAAGAACTAAGGTCAAGAATACATGCTGGGGGCGGGGTAGAGATGTGATCTCTAACACCAAATAAACATGGGTATGTCGAGGCACGAAGATCAGAAATTCAGGGTGATCATCAGCTGTGAAGAGTACAGGGCATGAAGATCAGAAATTCAGGGTCATCATCAGCTGTAAAGAGTTCAAGGGCAGCTGGGATTACTCTCCGGAAACATTCAAGAGATGTGGACCTAGGTTCAAGAGAAACAACTAAATGTAAAACAGAGCATGCATATGGCAGCTGAGGTTAAAGTTTAGAACAGGCTTAATCATGCATAGACCAAGAAGCATAAACTCAAAACAGGAACCATGGGGAATCATAATATGTAAATGACAAGTGGAATAAGGAAAACAGGAAAATAAATCTATTGTGTTTGTTTTTTTATTTAACTCTTTGGGGGCCCACCACCCAGCTCCCAGATAAATGCACAGAGACTTATTCTTACTCATGAATGCCCAGCCTTGGCTTGACTTGTTTCTAGCCAGCTTTTCTAACTTAAATTATCCCATTTCTCTTTAACTACATTTTGCCTCTGTGTTTTTTACCTTTCTTTATTCTATATATCTTTCTTTCCTTCTTACTCTGTGACTGGGTTGCTGGCCCCTGGAATTCTCATCTCCTCCCTTTCTTGCTCCTTCTTTTTTATATCTTAGATTTCTCCTTCTTTTTATTTTCTCTGCTCACCAGCCCCACCTATTTCTCTCTTCTGCATGGCTATTGGGCATCCAGTTCTTTATTAGACCAATCGATGTTTTAGACAGGCAAAGTAGCACAGCTTCACAGAATTAAACAAATGCAACACAGAAGAATACAGCACATCCTTGCATCATTAAAACAAGTGTTCTGCAGCATGAACAAATGCAGCCCATCTTAAATTAATATTCCACAACATAAACCAGAGTTAGGGAGTAAGGGAAAGAGAAAATAGCATCAGAAGACTAAAACAAGACCATTTCAATAAATAAACCACAGTCAGTCACAAAGCAAAATAAAATAATCTAAAAGAGACCATAGCATTGGCTTTCGGAACAGAAGTCATGAAGGAATGGAGATTGTAAGTTGACTACAGTAAGGCCGAGACCATGGGGATGATGGCAAAGGGTGGGTGTAGACACAGGATGTAGAACACTTCTAGAGGGTTGATGAAGAGAAGGAGCTGGAGAGAGTTGAGGGGGAGATGTGGGCTACTGATGCAGCATAACTTTCAAACCTCCACAGTGGGAAAATGTTGGAAAGGGGTTCTGCCCCACACCTTGGGTGAGGATACAAGCCATGCAGAACTACTAATGTTTGCTATGTAGCGCTCCTTTCCGTGCCCACCGAGGATTCGTGTACATGGTTGTTGTCACAGCTGTCTTTCTGATTACACCAGGGCAGGGGGCATATCTGGTTCTTGTTTGTTTCTCTTCCTTGTGTATCTATAAGAGATGGAGAAGAAGAAGAGAAAAGAGGAACACAGTGGCTAACTTAGAAGCAGTGATTCTGGGTCCGGCTTTCTGCTAAGATTTTTCTTGAGTTGATCATTATCCTACGTCTATGAGCTGGGTACCATTGTTATCCCCACTGTACAACTGAAGAAGTGAGGTACTGATAGAATGAGTGACTTACCCAAAGCCCCATGTTTAGGAGACAGCTGGCTGTGTAGCTGTACTCGGAACCAAAAGCCCAAATTCTTAACTGCCCCAAATCAACCATTTTTATTATGATGGTTAATTTTATGTGTTAATTTAAGCAGACCATGAGGATCCCAAGAGTTTGGCCAAACGTCAGTCTCAGTATCTGTGAAGGGGTCTCTGAAGAAGAGTAGCATTCTGACTGACAAAGTGAGTACACCACTGCCCTTCCTCATGTGACTGGGTCCCGTCAGTCATTCAAAGGCTATGCCTCGGTGTTAATTAGTCTTCTTGTTGCTGAGATCAACTACCTGACCAAAACAACTTTCAGGAAGGCCTTATTTCAGCTTGTGGTTTGAGAGGACACAATCCGTCATGGTGAGGGAGACAGGGCAGTAGACTGCGCCTTATGTCAGGACTGTGCAGCTTGCTCACCTCTCCACATAACAGGAAGCCGAGACGGGGATGCTGGCACTCAGCATCCCTTCTCCCCTCTGCTCAGCCTGGACCCTCAGCTTCTGAGATTGCACCATCCACATTTGGAGCAGATCTTGCTCCCTCAGTTTCCCTTCTGAAAACACTCATCTCACATACACACCCATAGATATTCTTCACTGGTACCCCCATCCAACCAAGCTGACGACTGAAATCCCACACACCATCTTGTGAATATGATGGAACGCTTCCTTTAGACCGCTTTGTGGCAGAACATCAGTGTTCTCTGGCCGTTACAGCCAAGCTGCAGGTCCAGGTTTTCTTGGATACCAAGTCTGCCAGGCTCTGCCTTGGGGTTTACCCTATCAGCTCTCAAGGGTTCAGGTCTCAGAGCTAGACCTGAATGAACTCTACCTGCATTCCTGGATCTCTGACTTATTAGTGACAGATCTTAGGACTTGCCAATTTATTTAATCTCTTAAGCTGATACCTATAGCAAATCTCTTTCTGTATTCACCACCTGTTCTCAAAAGAACCCTGATTGTTAGAAGTATTTTTGAAAACTTGATCTCTATGATGGAATACACTTGGAATAGTTTAAAATCTTTATTTTCTAAAGCAAGGAGGGCAGGAGCCAAGAACAGTTACATCTGATCTGCTGAGCTGCTTTTATTTGGCTTCCACGGCAAAACAGAACACATGACCATCCCATCGCTTCTGTAGGGATCTGACTATCAACTTTGCTGTTTCCTTAATCAAGTTGTCATAAACCATCACCTGAAATACTTTTCACCATCAAGTTCTAGGGCATAAAATTAGTCTTTATTGCTTTGACCATGGCTGATTTCAAAGACCAGTGAATGATCATGTAGAAAGGCAGCAGCACCTAGGCTAGAGTTAAATAAATACATAAAATAAAATTCTGCCAATGGCTTTCTGTTGACCCCTGACATAAAGGGAATGCAGGGCTCTGGGGTGTTTCCTTAACCTGGCAAAGCTAAGCATAAGTGTGCTGTCCACGTGATTGTTTTTGATAGTTATGAATTCTCTTGTTTTTCTTCTTGGTAGTAGGGATTGAACTCAAAGCCCTGTGTGTGTGAGGCAAGCACTCCACCACTGAGCTACATCCATCCCTTTTCCCACGTTTGATCTTGCCCTCATAACTACTTCTTGAAGGATGGCAAATAGGATGGACTTCAGTCCACACATGGGACGTTTTACAACCCGGCCTTTGTGCTGAGCAGCGATTCAAGACAGGGCCCCAAGGTGTTTCCCAAAATGCTTCCCTCCCAAATAATGAGCTTCATTCGTCAGTCAAGCAGGAAGTTAAAACATCTGGACACTTCTCCTTCAAATGGTACCTGTTTTCTGTATAAAGAAACCTGCCTGATTAATTGATAAAATCAAACTGGGCTGTAACAATAGTTGGTCTTAGATAGGATTTTTATTTCTATGATAAAACGCCATGAGCAAAAGCAACTGGGAGGGAGAAAGAGGACTTATTTCATCTTACAGCCTATAGTTTATCGTTCAGGGAAGTCAGGGAAGGAACTCAGAGCAGGAACCTGGACACAGGCACTGATACCAAGGTCATGGAGAAGTAAACATCACTTCATGGCTCTTCATGGCTTCCCCAGTTTTCTTTTTTTATACAATCCAGGATCACCAGTCCAGGGATGGGTTGTCACAGAGGTCTGGGACCACCAACACCATTCTCTAACCATAAAAATGCCCACAGGATTGCCCACGGGCCAATCTGGTGGAGGTTCTTTCTTCCCAAATGATTTTAGCTTGTGTCAAGTTGATGTAAAACTAACCAGGACACAATTTGAGGTAGAGAAGGGTCAGATCAGAATATGCCATATATTCCTTGCTGTCTCTACTACCGGGCCTTAGAAATGCATCTATACAAATGGTCACATTGGGTTTTCTGAGACTGGAGGTGCATTTTGAAGCATAAGATTTAATGATGCAATTGACATGCATATTTTTTATTTGTCAACCACCGTGTCTGACACTTCTAATGTGTTGTTTAACTGAAGGCCTACAATGTGTACTTGACTTTGTTACAGTGAATATCATCAATTTCTCTGATATAAACACCAACACAGAAAGGAAAATTTTGGATCTAAATTATGTCCTCCATACCTCATTCCTGAGATATGTTGAGGTCCTAATCTTTGGCGCATTTATGACCTTCTTTAGAAACAGGTTCTTTGCAGATACAGTTGATTCAAGTGAAGTCATTAGGATGGGTCTTATCTCAGTCTGATCTGATCCATATCTTTAAAGTAAAAGGAAATTTAGACACATGCAGAGGACAGATAATATAGAGAAATAAGCATAACTGCATGACAATGAATGCAGACATCAGAGTGGTGGGTTTATAAGGCAAAGGAGTCTAGGGACTATAGGTGGAATTTATAGCTGGTCCTCCAAGAAAAAAGGAACTTCCTGACACATTGATTTCACAATTCTATGTGATAATAAGTTCCCGTGAGATAAAAGTTCCTATTTTCAAAATCATCCCTGTGTAAAGTGTTTTATCACATCAGCCCTGGGAAAACAGTATAATTGCCTTGCCCAAAATCACAGAATTAACAGACTTATACTTGGGATGTGGGCCCATTCCTAACTGAATGTAAAAGATATACCCATTGCTCATAGATCTCACTGCCCCTGGTCTAGGACAAGCAATCAATTCTACTGAACTGGTGTGTAGTGAATGGGGAGCAGGCCTGTTTTTCATCCCATCCAGCTCCTGCACGGCTAGCTTATACCCAGAAATAACAACACACAAATTGCATTCATTTAAGCACTGCCTGGCCCATTATATCTAGCCTCTTCTTGGCTAACTCTCATGTCTTGATTAATCCATCTCTATTAATGTGTGTAGCACCACAAGGTAGTGGCTTACTGGGAAGATTCTAACCTTCGTCTACGTCCATCTTGGGCTGGAGCTTCATGCGTCTGCCTCGGAGAGGAGAGTCAT
>LOEQ01000901.1:417509-436973 GCA_001685075.1 Bramus lutescens | reverse complement strand
AATACAATTTGTGTGTTGTTATTTCGGGTATAAAGCTAGCCGTGTGGGAGCTGGCCGGATGAAAAGCAGGCCTGCTCCCCTTTCACTACACCTGAGTTCTTGTTCAAAGTGATAGAATACAACACCAGAAAAGGAAAGAACTCAAATTTGCCATGGATTCTGGCGAGGGATCTAGCTTCATTGGTAGAGCTCTTGCCTAGCATGCACGAAGCTCTAGGTTTGATCCCCAGCTCTGAAGGAATTGGATCTGGTCACACAACGACTCTAATCCCAGCACTGAGATCATCAAGATCATCCTTGGCTACATAGTGAGTGCAAGTGAGCTGCACAAGAGCAAAACACAAAGCAAACAGACAAACAAACAAACAACAAAAATTCCAACCAAACCAAAACTAGAAGTGAGATGGAGAAAAACACCTCGAAGATTCAGAAGCTAGGGCGACAGTGGGAGCTGAGTTAGTGACCGAATGAGAAGACATGTAGAGTCATGCCTGCTATACACCCTTGCGGTGGAAGGACTAGAAAGAGCCCAGAAGAGATGAAAAGATCTTAAAAGCTTGAATGAGAAGGAAGAGCTGTCCATGCCTCATCTTTGAAAGGTTGAAGCAGGAGCTCTACTCAGGGATCAATGACAAAGAGAGTTGGTATGTGTGTGTGTGTGGGGGGGTGTTTTTGAAAACAGAAAGAATTTAATAAGAAGTCACACTTGGGACAATGAGGATCTCATTATTTCTTTTTCTATTAGGCTCATGCCATGCTCCAAGATAGTGGTGCCCTGTACCGCCCTCGCCTGCACCAGTCAAGAGCACGGTGACTTCTCACTGAGGAGGAGGAATTGAGATTATTAGTTCTTGAAAAATAGATTTGGGGATTTTTGTATTAATCTGCAAGGAAACTTCCCAGGGGACAAGTCCCCTTCAGGTCTGAAAGAGGTGACCATGATGATCCTTTGCCTAGATTATCAAATATCGCCTTATGCTAGGGAATATGTGTGTGTGTCTACCTGAAAATTCAGAGACCAAAATAAATTAATTGGACACAGAAACTCAAAGGAAGCTGAGGCACTTCTTCCAGGAAGAGCAGAAGGATCAGCGAGAGAGGAGGAAGAGACCACCATTAGCTGCAGTGAGAGTTAAAAGGATAGCAGATAAGCAATTATATATATATATATTCTCTTAATATTATTATATTATATTATAATATATAGATTAGAAGTGAGGCAAAGTACATGGAGTAGAGTACAGAGACTCAGAAGAAACAAACCCAAGGTCCTATGGCCCCCTAACACTGAATACCAGGGAACTTCCGAAAGAAAGAACGCAGAAGAGAGAAGTGAGAAAAGGAGAGGACAAGAGAAAGAATCCAGAACAGAAAGACACAAGTCTCCAGGCAGAAGTGTCTGTAACTATCCATCTAGATTAGTGCGCTCACTCAAAGGGAACATCTGGGCATCCTACAGTCTTCTCGAGGTACAACCTGCATGGCACTATAGAGCACATACATGAACAACTTGTGACAGTGGCAGGTTGGAGCTGTCAGAAAACCCCCTTCACTATCCAGAGAGAGAATGCCTTGTGTCCAAAGATTCTGTCCTCACAGTCCGTGAAGTGACCCAGTAAAGCCCAAGTTTCCAGATAATAAAGCTCTCACTCCTAAGAGGGGATACATAAGATGGGGAGAATTCTAAAACCCAGTAAAGAACGAAACAGCCAGGGGTGGGGAGAAGTTTCCAATGCTGACATACCTGCAGCAGACCTGGAAAAAGGCATCCGAGTAGCACAGGCTCCAGGCATTACAGGTCTCCAAGGACATGTGTGACGCAGAACCTTGCTGTGCTTGTTCAAAAGCCCAGAGAAGAAAGCTTTGCCCTTCAGGGAATCTGGAGGTAAATTAGTAGTAGGCATGTTAAAAAATAAAGAAGGAAATAGTATAATTACCAAGCCAGATGAATGAAATGGCATAGAAGAAAATGAAGGTCAAGCCCACCCCACATCTCAGCCCTGAATGGGACGTATATGGTGTTTCTAGTTGGGTGAAGCCTAGAAATGACTTACCATTCCTCAAAAATAAATGAATAAAATGAATGAAAGTGACAACAAGAGAGAGGGAAAGTGAGAAGAATGTGGGAAGCACTCAAAAGTTGTTTCTACTGGAGAGTTTTGGAAGTGCTTGCCTGCAGGAGGATATCTGAACCCTCTGAACCCTCCCTCCATATGGCGCTATCTTTCACATAGGTCTGGACCAACTCTGGGTTGATTAGGGTTACCCTACGTTTCATAGCTGTGCCCATTTCCCCTCTTGGCTCAGGATTGTCTTTAATCACCTCCCTTCTCCAATTTTGTCTATCTAAACAACTCTGGTCTCAGCCCCCAGCTCTTCACGGCCATATCCCCATTTCCAGAGACCTTTCCCTCTTTGAGATTCCCACAGCAGTTACTATTTGTGCCCAGCTAGCCTTGAGCACGTTGCATTTCAGCTTTCCAGGCTCTGTGCACAAAGTCTCTGTGCATGTCTTGAGGACAGATTCTCCCACTGTGGCTCATGCGGTGCCATGGAACTGTCTACATGGTAAGAACGTTAACATTTTTTCTGAACAAATTAGCTAATTAATAATTTAGTTACTTTATTTGATGCCGCCCTCTTGTTAGGCTTTTGTAGTTTCTTCCAGTGAGCAACAGGGGTCGGTTGTAACTTTCCTCTGATCTCCTGTGCCCGTGGTTCTGGGCTATGACTACAGATTCTGTCATTTCTTGGACACCCTGTGTCTTCCATACTCAGAACATGGTGCCCAGTGGGAGGAGAAGATTTGGATGCAGATGGAGTGTCCCCTACAATAGCTTATAGGTGACAATGTTGTTTTCGAAGCTCTGTTCCTAACAAAACCTAGTGTGACAGTTATGTGGCTTGGTCTTCTTGTAGAACTCCTAACAGTGGGTGCAGGAGCTGTCTCTGACTCTTTTACTGATTTGAGGGAACCTATTCCTCATCTTGGGTCACCTTGCCCAGTTAATACACTGGGAGGTGCTTAGTCTTACTGCAACTTGATATGCCATGTTTTGTCCATATCCATGGGAGGCCTGTCCTTTTCTGACCAGAAAATGAGGAAAAAGTAGATGAGGGGGACCCAGAAGGGAGGTGGGGGAGGTGCTGGGAGGAGAGGAGGGGATGGTAAACTGCAGTAGGGCTATAAAATATTTTTAGAAAGTAGTTATGCAGATGCCAGTTTAAAAGACACCTGGAGTATGTGGTCATTTGAATAAGAGCCCCATTGCTCAAGTATTTGAACAGTTGATTCCAGTTGGTGGCACTACTTGGGGAGGTTCTAGAACCTTACTAGAGGAAGTAATGACTGGTGAGTGAGAGGGGAGATGCATTGAGTGTTTATAGCTTTGCCCCAGTTCTGCTTCATTCTCTACTTCGTGTCTGGCCTTTGCAGGCGTGATCTCTCAATCTTCTGCTCCAGTCACCTTCTTCCACACCCAGCCTCCGCCGCTACGGACGCTCCCTTTCTAACTGTAAGGCAGGAAAGTCCCTTTCTTTCATAAGTCTCTTTTAGTCACGGTGTTTTGATCACAGTAGCAATGAAAACAGCAACAATAACTAACATGGAGCCTTTCCCAGCAAGGATGGAACACAGGCGATCTGCAGCAAAGAAATGTCAGCTGAATTTTCAAGGACCAATTTTGGGCATCCCACCTAACCATCCTGACCCAGATCCCAGCTAGGGGATCTGCAGCAAACACATTGCATGTCCTGCTCTACCTATCAGATTCCTAAACTGGGAAAATGATGAGGATGCCATTTTCCCTTAGAAGGGAAATAGAAACGGGATGCCTATGACTTGATCAGTAACTCCCCTTTCGGGGTTGTGGTTTACTGAATTCTTGAAACTTGGAGTGAAAAGGGTATCAAGAGACTATTTGGGGCCTGGAGAATATTCCTTTAGATCTGCCCTGTACTTCTGCTTCAACTGATTAACTGATTGGCTGGCTTGGACAAAGCTACAGCAGATAGCAGGAAGATAAAGGACTGATAAAGGCTTAACTGATAGTAGGAAGAGGAAGGGCTGCCCCTGGCAAACAGTGTCAGGAAATCTCTGTAACCGGGAGGATTGTGCTTGGTTGGCAAGGGTAAGTTGAACATAGTTTGCCTTAAAGGCAATGACTGTTTACTTATGTTTTATAATCATGACCTCTTCTCCCCTGACCAAGAGAAGATGGAGAAAGCTTTCGACATTCTCCAGAAATAGGCAACTAAACACTGCAGCTTGAGTGTCTCTCATCCAAAGATGAAATCCAGGATGCTCCAGAATTCAAAAGATTTGGCGCACAGACATGGAGTTACCAGGGGAAATTCTGTGACACTTTGTTTTATATGCAAAATTATGGCAAGTATCATATAAAACTATCTTTAGACCATGTATATAAGGTGCATATTATACACAAAGACTATATGGCTAGACATGGTTGCTGTCCCAAAGATATCTGTATCTACAACACACACACACACACACACACAAATTCCATTTTTTTTTATAAATCTGAACTCTAAAGCACTTCTAGTTTCAGTCATTTTGAAAAACAGATTTTTGACCTCTAGTTTGAGCACGTGTTTCATAGCCTTTCAAAGATTCAAAGGCTCCTGAAACTTTCCAAAGCTCCCACACCAAGAATCTCTTGTGAAGAAACCAGAAAACAGTACTGTTCCATGAACTAAAACCACTGTTAAGTGATCTTGACCTTGAGGTAGATAAAGATCAAGTCTTGGAAACGGAGAGTTTGGGCTTAAATCGCAGCATCAGCACATGGTTCTCAACACCAGCCTGAACCATCTGAGATGCTCAGAAGGTTGAAGATACTTGAAAGAGTCAAGTTGCTTGTGAGTGATTATTGTGGGGCTGGAAATTTCTCCAGCGTGCTCGCCACATTGTTTATAGAAAGCCACGCTCTTTACCGTTGTGTTGGCAACCTCCACGATTCTAAAGGTTAATGATTCTGTGGATCCAGGCCTCACATATACTGAACCTTTCAAAAGCTTCATTTATCTTTCATTTGGAGGATTTCCCAATGACTTTTAATTACATGTATTTTCTGTTGGCAGGAGTAAGGCAATGAAGTACAAGGCTTTGTATATCCTTACTCACAAAGCCAATCGGGTGTATTCACTGTTAATGAACAGATGGAATGCCGGGGATGTAGTCGCAAAGAAAAACCCACAGTGAAGGGCTGCTTGCTTAGAGAGGCAAGCCTGGGAAGGCAGCTCCAGTAACATTTCCATGGTGCATTCTACCGTCTATTTGGACACCTGAAGATTTCACCGGGGTTGGTCTCTTGCTCCTGGGAGCACCACTTCCTGAGTTAACGGGAGGCTGCATAGTCAGCACACTCACAGGATGCTGATAAAGAGCTGAAGCAGATGCTTGGAAAGGGGAGGGAAGGGGCGTGGGGTGATTATCAGAGCAGGTGAGGCCCATGGTGTTTCTCAGGAGCACTGGAGTTCTCTATTATGCAAGGCGAGAGGAGACAAGAGGCAGACTTCATTTCTCAATACCGACGACTTCTTGCTCCCAAAGCAATGAATCCGTCTTTCTGCCTCTTGGCAACACAGCCCTCACATAGAGTGTTTCTCCCCCCTTCTTTTTTCAATATTCCCAAAGAAAGGCATTCTAGCCTTTCTTAACCTCACATTCCGGAGTCTCACGGTGCCTATACTCAGGAAATACTTCCTCAGGTTTAACTAAATCCCTCTCTGCAATATGAGACCATCGCTATCCTCCAAGGACTCACGGAACAGCTGCCTGGCACCTCGCCAGTCACACCATTCCACGTTTCCATTGTTTAAGGGAGGAACGGCTCTAGGCTGTTGCTGATTGGCTCTTACCACCCAGCAGGAACTCAGGCCAGCTCACACACCAAGCTGCTCTGAGGCTGCTTTACTGGGACAAGAAGTGCTTTGGGGGACACTATTCTCCCAGGACTCTGAAGTCAGTATATGCGACTTACCCGTTTCTGAGACTAAAATACTCTGGCAGGGGCTTTGAAAGGTGACTGGGAATGTCTTTATAGAGCTTCACCTGGCAATTATATCTACTGTTTTTAAAGTGCCACCTCAGGTAGCCCAGGCTAGCCTCAAGGTTGCTATGTAGCTAAGGATGGTCTTGAACTCCTGCTTCTCCTGCTTCTGCCTCTGAAGTGCTGGACTTCTTCCACATGTGTCATGCATGGCTTTATAACTAATTTTTTAAAAAAATATAAAAAAAAAGATGGTTCCATCAAAGGTAAGAAAAGAAGCCATGGGTTAACCCTCAAGGGGCAGGTTTGCTGTCCTTTCTAAAGTACAAAAGTGGCTTTCCAGGGATCGCTAACCATGTGCGTTCTGCCTTTGCAGACCTTACTATAACAAACAGCAGAGCCAGTGCAGAAGAAAAGGGAGCATAAATGCTCAATGAAAACTACAGGTCAGATCAAGTTGTCTGTCCCTGTAAACTGTGAAACTAGTTAGAGCATTTGTTTAGCAAGACAAGAATAAGCCAGGCTAGGCAGGAAGGTGGTCATGGGAGGTCTGGGAAACAGAAAGTTCTGCTGCCTAGCCCAGACTGGAACTCAACACTGCTCAACCCTGGGCAAGCTCCCCCCACCCCCATCGAGCTTCAGTTTTATCCTTTTAGATACAAAAGAATCATACTTTCACAGATTTATTGTGAAAAGTCAATGACATAAGAAATGGTGAATGAGCAGTCAGATAGAAGCTAAATAAAAGTTTAGCCAATCATATTCTGGAGTGAACAGGGCAAGCTGAATGAAATTAAGTTAGGAAAGGTCTTAGGGAAAGAGAAAGAGAAAGATTGAGACTTGGAAGAAGAAGACAAGATAAGCTGCCATTCTCAGCCCCCACCTCCAGCAGGGAAGTCATACTGGCCTTTGGAAGTGAGAACCCACATTGTCTATCTCCATAAGCCATGGTGTGTAACAGTTTATCACAGGAGAGACCATGGGAAGATGGCTTATGTGATTTCAGGGAGATGCCTTAAAGTAGAAAATACCCCAGAATAAAGAGTCACTTTGATATAATGCAATTAAAACTGGAATGTACTGTGATGTTGAACAATTATCAATATATTATAATAACTCCTGGAAATGTTAAATCTAATGACTTGACTTGATTGCCATGGACCTGTTCCTTCTGATTTAGATGGGAGAAATGACCTATCCAAGACTCCATAAATTCTTGGAAATGGAACTGTTGCAATTCTTGGACACTTCCTATTGATTGATTAAGTAAAACATCAACTAAATGGAAATCCAATTGGAAAGAAATACATTTAAGTGAATTACTAAGTGAACTGATAAGGCAAAATAGCAGAGGCAGCAAGAAAAACTCTTAGAATTTGGTAGGAAACTTTTAAATAAACTTTAAACAGTCAGGAGCCAGAGAAGGAAACCACTGGGTACTCATACAGACTGTGGCAAAAGAGCACTTGACATTTGCCCAGCCCAGAGGAATGCAAACCACACGGCCACAATTATTTCCAAAGGCATGCAGCACTTCTTGTGGCTGAATGATAAGCTGGTTAAGGTGCCCAGACTAAAGGATTGTGGGAAATCCAGCCTGTGCTTCCGTGCTGCCAAGTCATGATGTGGGTTTCTGTGGCTGGTGAAATGAAGTCGGGGGTTTCACAGGCTTCATCACCCCGAATGTTGTTCCTGCATGGACCGCTAGTAGCACACAGAGGCTCTGGTCTGGAATTCAGGAAAGAATGTTGCCCCCAAACAGGTAAGAAAATAGAAAAGAAGAAAGAGAGCCATATTTTATTGGGAGTCCACTCTGCACCAGGCACTGTGCATATTGTTTTAGTCAATCCTCTCAGCTATCTGCAAGATAAAGCTTCTAAACTCATTTACAGAAGCTAAATGTAGAGTTGCAACTTTAAGCCAGGTCTGACAGGCCCTAGAGCATATTAAGACTGTGGGTTTTTCATCTCAAAAGTTTACCTTTGGGAAGGAAAATGCAGTCTAAGTTACTGAGCTGTCAGTATGTATATGCCAGTTTAGTTGAGCATAGACTTCAAAGTCACATCCATACTGTAAAATGTGGAATCGCTAAGTACTTAGATGTAGAGGTCTGATGCTTACTCCAATGGACAATGGGAGTCTAACAAGGTTTTAGAAAGAAGTTGAGATCAGGGTTATCTTAGTTGGCTTTCTATTGCTGGGGCAAACACTGTATCCAAGAGCAACTTGGGGAGGAAAGGGTTTATTTTACTTATAGTTCCATGTCACAGTCCATTCCTGAGGGAAGTAAGGATGAGAACTCAAGACAGGAATCTGGAGATAGAAACAAAGCAGAGACCATGGAGGAAGACTGCTTACTGCCTTGTTCCCTGTGACTTGCTTGGACTGCATTCTTATAGTGTCTATAGCCACCCACCATGAGTGTCACTACCCCCTTCCAGTAGTAGGTTTGACCCTTCCATATCAATCACAATCAGAACAATGCCCCACAGACTTGCCTACAGGAAATCGGAATGGAGGAATCCTCCCAATTGAGGTTCTTCTTCCCAGATGACTTTAGCTTGAGTCAAGTTGACAGAAAACAACAATAACAAAATAGGATAGGGATGAGATCATAATTTTCTTGCCCACTTTTAGGTTGGAATTCACTATTTAGGGTGTAAGAAGAGTCCAAGTGAAAAGCAAATGAAGAGGAAGAAAAAGTCCTAGCTATGGCAATGAAGCGATAAAGTGTTGAATTAAGTGGTGATCAGAGATATGGCGGATTACATACCCATAAGGTATGTAAAAAACTTTCTCAAGGGCAGTCCTCCAGGAACATGTGGTTTCACATAAAGAAGTGGAGCTATATCTTTTCCCATGAACCTGGGCAAGGCTTTGTGATTGTTTTGAATTGTAGGGTATGACCAAAGGGTACAATGTGACTTTTAGGAACATGTCAGAGACAAGAATACAATTTATGCCTGGTTCTCTTTGTCTCAAGATGTGGCCATTGGAAGCAAGATGTTACACGGTGAGAAAAACTAGCAAGCCACATAGAAAGGACCATGAGGAAAGAAATGGACCACAACTGAGCTCCCTGTTAATATGGATGGCAATGTTACTAGCTATCTGAGGAAGCCATTCCACAACAGGTCTTTCAGCACTTAGTTGATGTGTCCTATGTGACACAGAACAGAACTGAGGTAAGGCTTCCTGCCTAAGTCCTACCCAAGTTACAAATGTTGTATTAGTAAGTTTGCTGTTGATTTTGGTAGACAGGTACCAAAACCGACAACCCACACACAAGGAACCAACGAGAAAAGGGTGTGCCGGTCCGTCAGCCAATGGCAAGTGACAACTCATTGGCAAGCGACAGCAAAGGTCAACCTTGCTTGTTCAGTCATGCCCCTATTACTCTGAGAAGTAAAAAGTTTTGGCTTGGATGCATCATGTATCCATTGATAGTCAATGTAGCTCCAATTGTCTTATTTCTAGAATGTACAACCTTAGGGTGGTGAGGCATAGACAGATGATCTGATAGGAAACACACACAGTCTACTTGTTGTGTCTTAGGCAAGATGCTAGACCTTTTATATCCTGTTTCTCACCAAATACCAACCAAGAAAAAATTCTTCTAGAGTCTTAAATCCACCAAGAAGACTAATGTATACATCCACCAAGAAGACTAATCTACAGTTAATATGTGCCAGGTACAAGATTCAAATTCAAACCTGAATCCATTGCTTACTCTCTTTTCTTTACATCACCATCCATGTTAGCCCACAGATTATTTCCATTTGGTTTTGACACATGTGTACTGTTGGCCTTTATCTTTCAGCACCGGGGAGTACTGGCCAGGCAAGCATTCAGCTGTAACACTCCATCCCCAGGCCCACTGTTGACTTGTTTGCAGTGGATTCATTTTCCTTCAGGAGCAATATCTTTACCTTTCTTGGCTACTATTCTTAAAGGAAGAGTTTGTATTCCTGAAGCATACACTCCACAGTCCCATGGCATTGGAAGCAGATGGCCTACAGTCTGCTGTGAGACACAGGAATCAAAATTTAAAAAAAAAAAAATCTGTCATTGTTTTGGAATGCTGCGCTTCTCTGATGAGAACGGGGTGTGTAGAGTAGGCCTTTAGAAGAGATTTTTCTTCTTCATTTCATTGGCAACTGCTTTTGTTTTAAGGACTCTTGAGGTCAAGGTGAAGACATGGCTTGCAAATTGAAGTGCACAGAGTTAGCCATGTGAAACTTCTAGCCATGCACCCTCCTGAGGCTCCTACAGAAGCCAGAGCCTCACACCGTCTTCTGGATACTTGAACAGGAAGAGTCCCCATGCTCATGTCTTAAGAAGCTACGCAGCCAGCAAGAGGTGATTCTCTCCGAGCGTGGAATGTTCAGCGCCTGCTGCAAGTAAGTGCCAAGCTTCCGCCATTTTGTCTTGGCATAGCCTCTGCACACAGTGACCTTGCTCAAGCCATTAACGATTCACCTTCACTCACAAGTTCCTAGGGGATAGTTGTGCTGTGCCAGCCTTTCTGATTCCTAGTTATTTCTGAAACATAAGCCATCAGAACTTGTGAAAATCCAAACATCCTCTCAATCATGCAATGGTATCATCCTCCCTCCCCTGCAACAATCATTCATTTCTTTCTTAGTAGGCCATTTTCCAAACCTTTGACATGGTGTCACATCTCATCATTGCCTCCACCACAGAACGTGCCAGTTTGTCAGTTTTAATCTGTCTAAAATCCTGCATCCGCCAGCATAAACCTCTGGATTTCGTATATGTTGATACAAAGATTTCACACATTGATTTTTGTGGGGCTCTGATTTCATGCAAGCTAAGCAAACAGTGGCAGGTTGGTTGTTGGGGTGATGAATGCTCCATCAGATTAATAGAAATCGATGGCATTGGCAGGTTCTGGAGGAGACGCGGGGCCTGGGATCTGGACAGTATGTGCTGCCAGAACAAGAGAGATGGTCAGAAGCCAACACTCTCACCTCTTTAACTTGATGGGCTCATTAGCAGATTTCTCTCTTTTGGGTCTCATTTGAGTTTCTGGATATTAAGCGGCACCCCATAGATTGCCCACTAGTCTGGAAAGCTACTGACAGAGGCAGCCCATGACCTACCTAGCATACAGAATATTCTGCTACTGAAGGTTTATTCAGTAGCCCAGACAACTAGGACTTCTGCAAATGCATGCTGGGGATACTACCTCTCCAGTGGACCACTGGGTCAGAAAATTAATGTCTCTTTGTTAAGAACCATCCTTTCTCCAAACCAACATCCAGGAAAAGCTCAAACCGTGTGTTAGACATGTGACCTGCACAGTAACCACGAAAGGTGGATTATATCGTCATTACCTTGGCATTTACTCTCATTACTTTGTAGGTGGGAGCTGAGTAATGAGAATTTTGTCCAAAAGGAAAAGGTTAGAGAATGGAAAAGACGAAACTTGTCTGTGCGTCTATAGGGCTGTGAAGACCTGTGGTCACTCATAGTGGTAACACTTCTGTTTATTGCTGGCGTCAGTTATGAAGGCAGATGGATAAGCCTGTGACAAGTGTTTGGGGCACTAAATTACTTCCTGCTCACGACTTCTCCCCTCTTCTTGCAGACCCCAGGGATTCTCAGATTTCTTTCTCCTCCTTTTATCGTTTTGGGACATGTTTCCATCCTCAAGATTCTCTCTTCTCCCCTACTCTTGTTCCAATGAGTATCATCAAAGGAAAAAGAGTGTGGAAAGGAAGCTTAGAGCCATCAGTGTTCATGTAGTCAAGAGTCAACCAACAGAGACACCAACTTTCTCTTTTAAGTGTCTCGTTGTTTTCAGTGATTTCCTTTCTAGGTGGTGTCTTAGATTTTCTCTTGTTTGGGGTTGGCTCCTTCCACTGTAGCTTGGGAGAGCTGCTTAAATTATGAAGATGACTCTAGATCAGTTTTATACTCTTTACCCAAGTTTGAGTTATTTCTACATTTCTTCATCCCTTTATTAGTGACTCACACACATGCTTCAAATCGCCCCGAGAGAGCTTCTTCACCCTGAGAGCCATCCCCTTGGCTCTGATGCTGTCTGTGTCCTGGTAATTTGCCAGCAGAATGTTTTCCAGCCAGATTCCACTGCTGTCCCTGGCTTCTGGCATCTTTTCCCACACACCTGGCTTGTGAGCATCACCACGCTGCTTCTGTTACTCTATTCACCTCTTTGAAAAGAAGCACTGTTCTTGCTTTTCCTAGCTTCATACTTCTCCTCTGTCTTACTTTTCTAGCCTCTCCTCAAGTGTCAAACCCACTGTTCATCCTTGTCTTTTACTTTTCAGGCTTGACATAAGTTGTCCTGGAAGGTGAATACAGCTCATGACTCCAATATCACTGTAAAAATGACCCACAAGTTTTCACACCTTAACTGAAAAGTAGCAACCAGTGGGAAATGTCCAGGCAGAGTCCACTATTAACCTTTAATGTATTGTGCCTTAGCTTCTTATTTCTGACCGACCCACCATTCCAGAATTCTATTTGAGTACATAAAATTAATTCCTGTAACTGTTTATTTATGTCCATTCATTGATTCCTTAACTTATCCAGTAAGCATTTACCAAGTGTGTATTCTGAGTCGAGTTCCAGGCAAAGCAGTGGCAGTAATGACATATCTTGAGTCTGACACTGAAGTCTTCCATCCATTAATATCACCCTCACACAAACTGTTTTCCCATGGTTCCCAACATTTCTAAGACCTGTAGCCTAATTAGTTTCTATCATACACACTAATGAGTTTTTTCCTCTGTGCCTTTGGTCTTTTTTTATTCCTGCCTACAATAACTTCTTCCCATTTTTCTGTCATCTAAAAAGTTAATATTTCCCATAGGACACATGTATTTTGAGAGTGTTAACATAATTTCATTTCCATTTTCTGCATCCCTATATGAATGATGTTTTGATTCAGTGGTCTCTTATTTCTACTGTGATCATAGTTATTAGGAATGCTTAATATAGAGTATTTTGGTAACACATTTGTCTTAGGGTCCTTTAGTGAGGTTGTTGTAGCAAGGAAAACCTTCCTGAACAAGAATAATATTAAAACACTTTTAAACTTAAACTCTTTTATCCTTCCATTAATTGCTTAGCTCTTTGCAAAACTATATGGGTTTCTAGAGGGTGTGAGGCCTGTGCTAGGATGACTACAGACGCATCTGCCCCTCTGAAGACTAACGGTACTTGTTGGCAGATCCAAGCCCAGCTACAGGAGAAACTAGTGTAGAATATGGAACACCAGACATAGTGAGCCATCTGCAGCATGTGAGGATTATTCTGATGCCCATGGGGCTTCATGGTAGACCTCTTCTAGAAAGTGTAACTCTAATGGATGCCCAATAAATACCCTATGGGAAATACAATCTGTTATTTTAAGAATAAGGAACACATCAACCCAAACCATAAAATACACCTTTTCTTCAACACCTCTATGATTGATCCAAGTGAGAAAGTCCTTAGAACTTCCACTGTTCAGATTGTGGCATCTACACAAGACTTGACCCATGACATGTCTGCCATTATCACTGGTAGATGTCCTTCAGGTCGTGGGTATATGCTAGGGTTGAGGGATAGTGTGGGAGCCAGCTTTCATCAAGAAATTATCCTATGGCCTTTGAAGACTCTTTCAAATGGTGAGTGACTAGACCTTATAAAACAGCCCAGCTAGAATGGACCACAGAGTCACCCAATTATAACTACTGTATTATGTGATCCAGTGGAAGGGGGTATTGTGATAACTGGAATCCCTTACTGCTCTTCTACCCAACAAGACAAGGCATCATTGGGACTCAACACTGCCCTGCTCATTACTCTCAGAACTAGAGTACTGGTCCCAGGCACAAATGTCTCTGCCAGTAGTCTCAACGTGCAGCTGCAGCTTGGTAGAGCATGCCATGGCCAGATCCACATAGACTTCGGGAGACATGGGTTATGTACACAGGGGTATCTGATCATGGTACTGAGTCAGCACTGATGACTTCACCCTATGTCTGTCAACACCAACGACTCCTGGGGGTCAGACTTTCATGCACAGCTTCACTCACGTGGGTTGTAAAGGAAGAAAAAAATGAAGATAAAGCAAGCAATAATCTCCATCAGTGATGCTAAAGTCTGGGCTTCTCATCCAGATACAATGTTTAACTCTCATTATGAACTTGAGAAGTTGATGATTCTAGACCCTCATAAGCCTACCTATAAAATAGGCTTGCTTTTTAAGGAATCAGATATTCAAGGGCCCAGAGAAAGTAACGAGGAAGTACAACATCTTAGAAAAGCTGCCACCTATGTATGTTTGGTTTCTTTCTTTGGTTTTGCTTTACAGTATTTACTTTCTACTTTATCCTCAGGACCTGTCAAAGTACATGTCATATAGTAGGCAGGCATGCACGAAGTGAAAAAGAATGAATGGACCAGGGTTTTGGTAGTCATTCATTCTTTCAAGGGTGATCAATAAATTTTTAAAAGTTTGCAGAGCATCTGAATTTCTTTTCTGTGCCTCTTTCTCTTTCCAGTAGTCAGTTTGCAAACTTAAATCCCAATCTGTATTTCATTTCACAGGCATAGTCAGCTGTGAAGTATGAATTCTGTGTGACTGACTTGGATACCAGTCACTCGCATAGTTAAATGGACTCTTTTTTATAATTAACAACTAGGGAGAGCATGAATGCCGCCTGTCACTACTACAAATTATGTAGTTGAGTTTCCTGTGCTTGGGGAGATAAAAGGGTCACCATACCCAGAGTGTAATGGATGAGTATCACCCTAGGAAACCATGTTTGGGATCGTGGTCTCTCTCCTGCCAGATAAGCAGAACACACTCTTAACATCATTCCTAAATCAGGGTTTAAAGTATGATTCTGTGTAGAGGAAAAGAACAGTCAGAAGTTAGAGCTGGAGGTCTGGGTGGAGCTACTCATGCTCACACCTGACCTTTTCTCTGGAAATCTGAACCAAGAAGTCTGGCAATACTAGAGCAGAGGGAAACTGACAGAGATGGTCAGATGGAAGAGATGTGTGCATATTACCAGAGCCAATCCTCAAGCTAGTTATGAACTGCCCTGCACCTTCATTGACCATAAATAGCAGAGAAGGCTTGAACTCTACCTGTTCCAGTCCAAGTGTCAAGCCACCTCTTCATCCATGGAACTCAGGTCACAGAAGGAGAAGTCTATTCTGATAGCCACAGTTCCGTCTCTTGACACTGGTTGCCTGTGATGGCTTGAAGAGGAGATACCCCCATAGGCTAACTATTTAAAACTTGGTCTCTAGCTCGTGGACTTTATGCGAGAAGTGGTAGAAACTCTAGAATGGGGTGGTGGTACAAAGCTGCATAAGGTAGGTTCTGTAATCATGTTCCATGCAGTTATGATTGACCTCAGGCATCTTAATGCCTTTCTACTTCTCAGTTACCATGAGGTGAAAAGCTTCCTCACGTGCTCCCACCTCTTTGATATTGTGTCTTGCCTCACGGCCAGGGTGACAGAGCCCAGGATGACAGTGCTGGCTTGCTATGGACTAAAACCTCTAAGAATGTGAGACAAAACAAGTCTTTCATCTTTCAAACTGTTTCTCTTAGATATTGTCACAATGTCAAGAAACTAAGACCGAAAATTGATACTGGAAAAGTGAGGTTATTGCTATGACCGTGTCTCACTGTATGGTTCAGAAGACGTTAGGAGTAATTTGTGAGAGAAGTTTGGAAAAGCGAGCTAGAGGGTTACTAGAGTATTGTTACCAGGGTCTTACCTGCGCTTCTCAGGGAAGTTTGACATCAGAAGAGTAATGGAAACACAGACAGTAGAGACTCAGCTCACAGTTTCAGATGGGAATAAGGACTATTGAGAATTAAAGTAGAAACCATTCCCTCAGACCTGCTGAAAAGCGGAGTTCAAGTATGACAAACTAGTTAATACAACAGAAGGGATGTCAAGGCAGGCTATCATTCAGTATGATTATGGCTGCTGCTTTTAGCCAAGCTTATAATGAGAACCGGGAGCAAAGAGAAGAGGGGAGAGATTTAAAAAACAACTTGGCCAGAAAATAAACTCATTAGTGCGTTTCTCAATTCTCATCAGAGAAGCTTCTCTTTGCAGTAGATGGTAATTAACACAAAGCAAACGGCTGGCCAAGATGCAGAGAATAAGAAATTGAGGGAGGCTCAGTCCTTAAAGAGATATCTGTATCATACCTGCTTCTCCAATATCTCAATAATCACCATTGAAGAGGAAGCAAAAAGAGATTTCGAGAGTCAGAGGAAGTGGATGATTAATAGGAAATGATATTTTCAGGCACAAAAGGGAAGTAGCACATATGAACTGACAGTGGCTGTGACAGTATACATGATACCTGTGCAGGTTCAAGCCAGAAAAAAAAAATACCAGTATGAAGTGAGGAGGAAGGCATGAAATCCCACACAGAGCTTAGGACCTATTGACACATACCTCCTGGGACAGGGGAAACCAGTTCTCTTTAAGAATATGGTCCCTGGTAAAAAGACCATGCATGCAAGAGTAAGGGGGCATCATAAATTGGACCTGATATGTTTTTTGTTATTGATATTTTAAAGTAGACCCAAAATAGTTAGATAGGCAGGGTAGACCTGAAAGAAGTAGGAGGGGGGGTGAATATGATCAAAACATACAAAATTCTCAAAGAACTATTAAAAAAGAAAATTGTGAAAATGGAGAGTTGGGTAGTTCAAAAGATTAAGTCTATTTAAAAGAATCCAAATACTTTAGATTACGACAATAGGCAACATAGCCAAGTGTCTCTGGAATCTGTCAGGCCACACCTAATGGCGTATGATTCAAACTCATTTAAAAGCCTTTTTTAAAGAAGGCGGCCTAGGGAGTTCTCCTTGCACACAAATGTAGAGGGAAGGTTTTTGTGATTAAAGTATATAGACACTCAAATGACATTGGGCACTATAGCTGTCATTCAAGGAACCCTGTTACTGCTCAGGCTAGTGAAAGATCTTAACATTATTCACATAATGCTGGAATCGGAGACATTCAGAATACAGGAACAACAGTGTCATGGAGGCATCCAATTAGACCTCAAGGAAAAGCCTGACATACTATGGCAGAAATTTTCTCAAATCTAGACAAAGAAATGAGCCTTCAAACACAAGAGGCACTTAGAACCCCAAAGTAGATGTGACCAGAGAAAATGCACAGTGCAACAAAAAACAATCAAGATGACAAAGCTGCGAAACAAAGAGAAGCTATTAAAAACTTCATGGTAAAATGCTCAATTCACAAAGACAAAAAAAAAACATCAGCAGAAAACTTGAAATCCAGGAAAGCATGGGAGAATGTATTTCAAACCCCCAAAGGGAATAGCTGCCAATAAAGATTTCTACCTCCAAAGTCAAATTTAACTTTTACAATTCACAGAGAGCAAAAAAACATTTCAACACAAGTACAAACAAAAGAATTCATAACCACTGAGCCAGCATTGAAGAAGATACATAAAGGAAACTTGAACACTAAGGTGGAGCAATGACAGCCACAACCGTGAGAATATAGGGAGGAAAAAGAGTTTCCTATGAGCATTAGATGAACAAAGAAGTACTGGGAATGAGTCAATCATGTCCAGTTTGGCAATCCACCAAATTCTCATAAAGGAATAGGGTTAGAAACAAAAGAATAAACAATCAGGCCACCAGAACAACAACCATCAAAGTTAAATAAATTAGTGAATCCCTCTTCATAATAACTCCAAATGTACATGGTTTTAATTATCCAATTAAAAGACGAAGACTAACTGTTTGGATTTTAAAAACGTCTAACCTTTTGTTGTCTACCAGAAACACATCTCACTGGCAAAGATCCATGCAGACTGAGAATGACAGGAGGCAAGTAATTTCCAAAGCAAATAGAAATCAAAAATACTTATACCTGACAAAGCAGACTTCAACAAAAGCTAACCTGGAAGTGATAAAGAAGGTGACTATATGTGTTATTATATGGCAGTTTTCTCTGAGTTGAAATAGTCCCTCTAAGAGGTAAACAAAAATTTACATTGCTGGGAAAAAAGAACCTCGAAAGGTTCTCAAAAATTCCTTCCTTCCCAGCTTTAAAGAATTAATAAACCACTAGTGGAGAACATTCTGATTGGCTGAGATGTGGGAGGGGCCTGTCCCTCTTTCAGAGAGAGCTCCAGGGCTCCGGCTTTCACGAGTCATCATCTGTGTTGGGGTGAGATTTTTAGTGACATGGCTGATTTGAATCATACCTCCCACTGCAAGCAACCTCTTCTTTATGCTCCTACTAGTAACCTTAATACAATCTCTGGTTCAGCAAGGTGGACTTCGGTGCAATGGTTAGTTTGATCTGCCAGGGGTTTCCACCGTGTGTTGCATCTCCCCATGAAAAGTCTCTCCTGAAAGGGTTATAAAAGGGACCAAGACAACAGTTTGTTCTAATAATTGTAAATACAATAACACCAAAAGTTGATACCTCCAATTTTATAAATAAAAATCATATTACATGAGTAAGAAGAACTTATAACAAAGTTCCACAAACACATCCAGAAAACAAGAGACATCAAATATTGGTGAGAGTACTGGTGACATGAACTCTTACACGCTGCCGTTGGGGATGTAAATTAGTCTAGCCACTATGGTAACTAGGATGGAAGTCTTTCAAAAAGCTAAAAATAAAGCTCCCATATGGCCCAGCTTTGCCACTCCTGTCAGCAAGTCATGGGATATTTGTACTTCATATTTATCATTCATACTATTATCCATTCAACTAAGATATGGAACTAGTGCAGAAGACCATTGATAGAACAATAGACAGAAAGAAATTATGTATGTGATATATAAATATTAAATATATATATATATATATTGAAAATGATAGGAACTAGAGATCTTTCTGCCAAGCAAAATAAGTTAGATTTAGAAAGAGAAACATTGCATATTTTCTCTCATATGCAGGCACAGTCAGTCCAGGAGGAGTGGGGCCATGTGCCTCTAATCAGCAAGGCCACAGGAGTGGGTTTACCCAGGCCTATTAGGGCTCACATCACATCACCATACACACACTTCCATGCCAGACATGGAACTACAGGACTTGTGTATAGACGATGACTTTTGCTCTGGTTAGCGCTTTCCTTACTATTTCTTTGTTATTCCCTTTGGACTGGGAATTTGTAGTCTGGGCCACTGCATCCTGAAAGCAGGTCTTGGTTTGACAGGGTCTCACAGCTGAGAGTTTGCCATGAGTCAGAGAGCAGACCGTGGACTTGAACTTTAGAAATGCTTTGGAACGAAGTTTGTGGGTATTCTGGGAAACAGACTGGATGCATCTTGTACCAAGAAATGGCCATGTGCCTTTTAGAGATTTAGGGTTGGGAAGGTCATAGAGGGAACACGCAATGTCCCCACAGGTGGATGGCTGAACTCTTGGTTCCTAGCTGGGTT
>LOEQ01000901.1:394791-408611 GCA_001685075.1 Bramus lutescens | reverse complement strand
TCCCATTTGAATGGCTGTAGGGCTATGCAAGCAAGGAGGGGGATGGAGGTAGCCCGGTCTGTGAACCCACACCACACCTCACAGCTAACTGGTGTGTGGTATTGGTGGATGAAAGAACGCTGGCCTGCTTCCCATCCGCCCTTGCCTCCCCCAGCTCTCTTTGTCAGTTTCCAGGAACTGGTTCTGATCTGATGCATGAGGCTGCACTTAAACCGTGTAGCCAAAGTAATTAACTCCTGTGACCAGAAGTGCAATGTCAGCACATGCATCCGCCGGGCTGTCTCAGCATCTCTTGACATTTTAAAGACTGTAGCCAGCAACTTCCGCGGATGATGGAGGTCAGTGCTCAAAGAAGCCAAGCCTCCCAGAGCAGGTGGCTTGGAGAGTGGTGAGGCTGTTTTATTGCACCTTTGCTTTTCTTAGTCCTTCTGATCTTCCCATGAACACCTTCCACCCAGGAGGATCCTGGTGGGCAATTCAGAGACCAGAACTCAAATCCCATCTATGTAAATGATTTCAGGTTGATTTTTGTCTAACCAAACCAGTGCAAGTTACCAACCCTGAGTGGTTTCTCCCTTAGACAGTGTGAAGGTTTCAGGTGGCGAGATACACAGAGAACGCTAGACATGTTTTAATGTATACTTGTACATTTGAATTTACATGCTGAGAGAGACATGTTGCTTCGGGCCCCATCCCTCTTTCAGGATCTTTGTCTATACCTCATTGGGATAAAGACAAAAAGATCCTCTCTCTCTCTCTCTCTCTCTCTCTCTCTCTCTCGTGTGTGTGTGTGTGTATATGTGTGTGTGTGTAAGAAATAGTTAGGGCAAATGTTCCCTAAAATATCTTAATCATTTTTCTTTAGTTTGCTTAACTATAGGCATCACACATTGCAACACTGCCTCTACCCACACCCTAAATAATGCTAACTAGAAAAATGTATGATGTTAGGTCAAAGGGAGGAAGCATACATGTGGAATGGAGAAAATCCAGCTGAGGGGAGCTGTGGGGGAGTGTGGAAGAGAGACACTCTAAACTGCATATGCCGGGCAATGGAGAGGAACTCGCCCACGTGACCCTCTGGTTACTCTGAAATGCCAAGGCCCAGCACAGTCATCCAGAGCCACACAAGGGTTGCATTCACTGCTCCAGAGCCATCCGCTGACCCACATGCTTTGGCGCTAAGACGCAATGTGTGTGCCAATCCCCAAAATGCAGTCAACTTGAACCAGAATCTGCTGAAGATTAAATAAAAATTGACCAGGTAAAACCCAGATAGGATAAACTTCCCAACAATAGGAGGGTTTGAAAAACTACATTAAAAAAAAAGAACGTGAAAAGAGAAAGAGGGAGGAAGAAGAGGCCCTGTCTAAAACAAAGCAACCATTGAAATTTACCAAGTACCTCCTTTAATTAAGGACAGTCTCCTTCAGTCACATTAATTTCTCCTACCCTTTTCAGGCCAGTCCAGAGAGAATAATTGCTTTGTTTCTGCCTAAAGAGATGCCTAGTTGAAGGCAGGTTTTGATTAACAAAACTGTCCTGGACCATCAGAAAGAAAACCTGTCTGCTTCAAGAGACAAAGAAAAGCTAGTTTTCCTGGATCTTTAAGAAAGAGACCTTCTTTTTACTTGTAGCATCCTTTTGCAACACATTTGGGACAAATAAGAAGAGGGATTCAATGACATTTGACTGACTCTTCTCTTCCGGAAGACCTCTCTTACCAGATCGCAGGCAACTCACTCTAGGACTCAGGCCAATGTCCAACAGAGTCTGTGCACTGTTGCCAACGAGTCTACAAGCTGCATTCGTTAACCTCCCTTGCTCGTATCCTGGTAAAGGCTTCTTATTACATATCTTCAGCCACATGAAAAATCTCACTATTGATTCTGCTATGATTTGAGGCAATTGCTTTTCTCCCCTGTCCCCACCCACAACAACTGAATTCTAATCAGACACACCTCTTTGTATCTCTCCAGGATACAGACCACACTCTGCCTCTGCCTCTTCTCTTGTCCAAATCCCTCCTCATTTCTCAACTTCTGGCAGGAAGCTGAGCATCTGGATGGCACATACTAAGTATATGCTGACCAAAGAAAGAACCAAAAAAGGATGGACCAAAGTTTGAAAACTCACAGCTTCTTCTAGTCTCCCCTGTAATTGTTCCCCAAACACATCATTTCCAGCCTATATGATGAGCCAGTAGCTCACCTTCTCCCATAACCTCTCCTGGTCTTCTGGACAGTGAGGACCAGTGTGATCGCCACTCAATTTCTTGCCATGCCTAGAACCAACTTGGCTAACAGTCTCCCAGTGCTGCATATGATGAAGGAAATTGCTAATTGGGAGATCTGGATGCTGTAGGGAGCTCTCGGTACCGGCTGCATTGACCGAATGCAACAACTTGCTCTTTTCTTCTCGAATGCTATGGTACGGTTCCCACCGGCTGTCCCTTTGCTGCCTCTGCAGTTTGGTGCTGTGTTCAGGGGACATGGTGGAACCTGATTGATTGGCTTGGGCCATACTCCAGACACAGCATTCCAGCCTGAGACCTGAAACAAACCACTCACCTTCTCTGTGTGCTCAGATTCCTCACCACAGACTTGGTGTGGGTGGCAAATAACCGAAACTGCTGTTTGCCAGATACACAAATGCCAAATTAATATGCCCTATTACTACGCTCTGGCCACACTGCTCTTCCGTACCTACATTCTCTTCCTTGAGGTGTCATGTTAAACGACTTTTTTGTCAAGGACTTCCCTGGCCTGTATGCAGGCTAGGCTCCCATAGCTCCCTGTATCAATGTGACCAGTGTTTCTGGATCATTTCTTATCCAGTGATCATTTTCCAGGTTAGACCATATATCAAACGGCAAGAAGGAACAATATCTGCCTTATTTATCTTCGAGCACTATCCTAGTTCACATTCTAATATTATGATAAACGCCATGACCAAAAGAAACTCAGGGAGGAAAGGGTTTATTTCATTTATATGTCCCAGTCCCAGTTCATCACTGGGGGAAACCAAGGCAGGAACTCAGACAGCTGGAAGCAGGACCTGAAGCAGAGGCCATGGAGGAAAGCTGTCTACCAGCTTACTCCCCATGGCTCACCTAGGCTGCTGAATGATACCACCTGTCCATGGTCTGTACTCAATCATTAACCAGGAAAATACCCCCACAGATTTGCCTACTGGCCAGTCCGATAAAAACATTTTTCTCAGCTGAGGTTCCCTTTCCCAAATGACTCTAGGTTGTGTCAAGCTTTGAAAAAAACAAACACACAACTAACCAACACAGATACCCAATACCTCTCATGGAGATTACAAACATCTATTGAGTAACTAAATCCATGAAGTGTAAAGAAGGGGTTGAAGAAATTTTGTGGGAATGACGACCCTAGACTTTAAGGTAAGTTCCATCTGACAATGAAATTGTAAAGTGCAAGATAAGATTAGTTTAGTACCTGGAGGTCAAGCAGCCAAGGAGGTGGCGGAATGTGCAAGATCCAGGCTCAGCAGGTGGAGGGCAGTGGTCTCCAGCATTAGCTTTGTAGAACAGGGACACTGGGGGGGGGGAGCCTTAGTAATCTTAATGAAGCTCTTTTCAGCTCCACACCGGAAGAACAAGGACTGTCACATTTTTGTTTCTTGTTTTTAAAGGGAGGCAAGCGGGAAGTAGCGGGAAGTTCAGAAGTTGCACGTGTCAAAAAAGACAGGAGGTGAAAATACACAGCCAGGGCAAGTGGCCTTGTCCCTGCATCTAGACTAGAAAACAGCCAAGCTCTAAGCAGCTCAAAAGCGAACTTGCTCAGCGCTACAATCAGCCACAGCACAGCTTCTAAAACAACGCTCGCATCCCTAAGCCTCCTAATTAACCAGAGCAAGTTGGAGCCTCTCGGTGTAGCAGACAGCTCTAACACGGTTGCTGTAAAGGAGTTTAAGAAATGTGTTGATTGGAGCCAGTCAGGAGCGGGTACAATAGAGACAGCATGGTCTCCAGTGACAGAGGCAGTTCCGGAAGAGGGAAAAGTTGGGATGCAAACTTGGGGCAATCAGGAGTCGGGTGCCTTTCACTAGAATCAGAGCCCCAAATTCACTCATCTAGTCTCTTCCTCGGATGAATAAATGGTACTCAGGCCTGTGTTTCGGTTTTGGCTCCTGAGGCTCCAGCAGGTGGACCAAGTGTGAAGGAGCAGAAAGCAGCCGGAGAAGAGGAGTGTGGGAAGAAGGGCGCAGAGGTCACCCTGCAGCCTTTAGAGACACATGGGGAGGTGAAGTGATCCATTCACTCCACACAGTGGGGAAGAAGGACCAAAGAGGCTCAAGTTCACGCGCCGTGACACCTCTGTGAAGAACCAGCACCTTTCATCTTGAAAAGAGTTCATAATTCTTTTGATAGCTTTGAGAGGAGAATGGGTAAAAAGTTAATCTCCCTTTGGTGCTCTTATCAAGAGTAAACAAAGCTCAACTTTGCAAGCTCTCTGTTAGCCATCCCCCCTACTGCCGCCTTCCGGGGACCCAGAGAGAGGTCAGGTCTGTAACTGAGAGATTCAATAAACACAAGGAAAGACTGGATGGGGGAACACCTGCTCCCTGCCCCTCCCCAGTGGGAAACTGCCTGCTTGCTGGCATCGCCATCAGCCTCGGCTGGAGAAACCCATGTGCAGGTGTCGGGGTCCCTAGGTAAATCTGTCCTAGTCCCCAAGACTGCATTGTGTATCTATCTGCTTCAAGGGAACTATGTTGGCCTGGAAGATGATGAATGGGCCTGGTCTGGCTTTTTTGCTCTATTCTTCCAGCTTCTCTCTAGGTCACAGTGGAATTTTTACGGACCTCAGCATCCCATTTTGTACAATGCGGTAATAATTCTGTCTTTGTTCCATGCACTGGTTTAACATCAAAATGCTGGTACTTCTGTCATCATTTTACAATATCTGTGTTAGTGGAGGTGGGGGGGGGGTCTAAGCTTCTAGAAAGAGAGAACATTAGGACAGTCCACATTATACAATGGCAAGCTAACTAACAAGGTATTCTACTCAAGGTTTATTGTTAAAAAAATTCAAATGTTTTAGTCAAATAAATAACATCAATGAAAAACATAATTTCAAGAAAAATTTTAAAAATGCTTAAGATTGTACAACGTGGTTGTACCTATTTCAGCACATGTTTTAAAAATATTAGCGGTAATTGGGGAACATGTACACAAATTATTGGGGGGCTGGGGATGATTTACTGGGAGTTGAGCCCAGGACTTAATACGTGTTAGGACAGCACTCTGACATTGAGCTACATCCTTGCCCAAGGATTAGTTCATAGTATGCTATTTTACATCAAAGTTTGTATCTGTGAGTCTTTCTTTGACCGGACTGTTTCCTTGTAATTTATCAGCATTCTCTTATGTTTTAATCAATAATCTTTTCCAAGACAGTACCATCCAGAGCTGCCTATTGCGCCAGATGGTGAAATGTCCCTTCCACTTTAACCAGGAGTCTTCGCCAAGGGTGATCTCAGAACATATAAAACATCCTGTAGGGACTTATTTAAAGACCTTTTGTGAACATTGCATTAGAGCAAATAGTAGCCCGCTCCATAAAGTCAGGAGGCCTAAGAGATCATCTCATTTGCTTATGGATTTAAGATGACCGAGGCTCAGAGGGGTTTGAAAAGTTGTCTAAAAGTATAGAACTAATTGGTGTCAGAATTAAGGTTTAAGATTTAACTTTTCAGAGTCCACTAGGATTAATTTATCAATATGTTATATTTCTATTCAAATTAGGTCAATGAATATTTAGGAATGCCTAGAAAGTCAAAGGCATCGTGCTAGATAAAATGAAGGACAGAAAATGGGGAAGATACACTTTCCATCCTCCAGGGGCCCAGGCCCTTGGAGAAAAACCATTTAAGAGAAAATAAAAGAAAGTTTCAGTATCCCCGATTAACCAGCAAACAGTTGAAGGAGATCAAACAGAAAGGAATTATGACAGAAAAACTAACACCTTAGTAATAAAGAGGATCTTTGAGTTGAGCCTTGAAGTACAAAAACAATTTGGATAGGAGATCTTTCAGACAGAGGATGTTGTAAGCCCAGGGTACAATTGGAAAGTCAAGTGGGTTTCTGAATCACCTGCTGGTTTTATAAGCTTTCTGGAAATGTGTTCTGCATCTCTAGTGACCAGGTATAGTTCCTCACCCTGCTCTGGACTTAGACGCCCATGCTGTGATGAACATCCAGCAGCTTCCTTGGCCATGGTTTTAGTGCTTGATCCAAAACCTAGATTTTATGCGTTCATACCCCACTCCCCACCTCTGGTTAATAGTAAGATGTTGCACACCAGAATTAGCACCTCTGACTCCATTTCCAGAGATGAAAACAGTAACCATGTGCCAGTTTTTTTTCAGTTAGTTAATATAGGTAAAGCCCTCAGGATGATGATGTCTGGGGCATGCTAAGTACTAACTCGGTGTTTGTTAAAGCAGTACCAACTACAGGCTGTGGGTTTCTTCTAATCAAAGATCTGGTGAAGAACCAAGGAAACTGGGAGGAGGTTCTGCTTCTGTTGCCTTCGTACTTAATTCTGAAGTGAATTCATGGAGAGAGAAATCCTTGGGGTAGAAGGCTTGGGTCATTTCCCTGGTGTCTTACTCAGTTCCACAGGCAGATCCCACACGTAAAGGATGACTCCAGGGCTCTTTCTCACCCTGAGATGATGGGTACAGCTCTTGTCAAACAGCAGTCTGTTCTGGTGATGCTCTGAAACCTCAGGAAGCTTACCTCTCTACAACTCAGAGTAGCTCTTGCCCTCACGGTGGACTCCCCTTTGGTAATGATTTCATGTATTCCAGATCACATTACTACCATGATCACATTACTACCAGGAATCTATTGCTCAGCTCTTTAAACACAGTCTGTTTGGGTCATCTTTCCCAGACTCTTTGTTGTATTTATTTCCCAGAATAAGTAGCAAACTCTTAGACAAAATAAATTCTGCTTACAGAAATGGAAGCAATCTGCTGTCCCACTGTCAGGAAAGTTGGAAGGTTTTCCTTGAGAAATCTTTTTGTAGGTCAAAACAAAGAGAATTCATTTCTCTCACATGGTGGGCCTGACGTGTAACACACAACTGAGATTTGAGAACTGAAGCCCTTCACGGGTTTTCTAGATCTCAACCACTCATTCCTTGGTTCTGGTCTGCATGGCCACAAGACTGATAGCACCTAAGTACTGCAAATGTAGCTGGAGTGAGATGGCGCCTGAACTTCTCATTTTAATTCCCTTTGATTTGGGGTTTAAGATGCATAAAAGGCAAGTGCTCCACCTCTGGGTTTGATCTTCAACTCCTAAAATAGGTTTTCCAGGAGCAGAATCACATATAAAAATTTTAAACTAAATTATTTTATTTTGGCTACTGCATTACAAGCCTGAAAGTTTTCATGTCTGGGAACATTCGGAGATATGAACCTACTTAATTAACTATAACTGTTTTGAAATTTAAATATGCATTCAGTATTTCTGATGTGAATTCAGTATCTAAATTTAAATGTGTAGTAAGCATACAATACATAGATTTTATAAACCTAGTACGAAAATGATATATAATTTATTCTTAACATATGATATTATATTTTGATTATATATACTTAAATAAAAAACAGAATTAAGTACACTGACATTTTTCTTTTACTTAATTTGGCTTAGACAAATATAAAGTATTGAGATATTTCACATTGTGTTTCTATTAGGCAGTGATAATGAGAGCAATCTCAAGTATAAGCTACTTGTTCTTCACAATAACCCTATTAGTTAGTCAAAATGCTATGGTTGTCCTGTAGACAGAGATTTGTCATTTCCTGGCTGCCCAGACCCAAAATAATCACACAGAAACTTTATTAATTACAACATTGCCTGGCCAATGACTTAGGCATATTCCTGTTTAATTCATATCTTAAATTAACCCATTTCTATTCATCTATGTATCACCACAAGGCTGTGACCTACCAGTAGGCGTCTGTCTCCTTCAGCAGCTCCATGGCATCTCCCTGAGTCTGCCTACTCTCGCTACATCTCTGAATTTTCAGTCTGGCTTTACTCTGTTAAGCCATTGACTAAAAGCAGCTTCTTTATTAACCAATGGCAATAAAACATATTCACAGCATGCAGAGGGGAATTCCACATCACCTCCCTTTTCTGTCTAATCTAGAAGGAAGGTTTTTTAACTTTAACATAGGATTATATACAACAAAACAGTTATCAAGTAAGAATTATAGTTACAATATTTAGCCCATTTACATTTGGCAAATTAAGGAAAATACTCTATCATCTATCCTACCTTTGTGAGTCTAAAGTTTTATATCTAATCTATCTTTTATAATTATAACTATATNTTTGTCAGTCACTTTCTTCTGTGTCCTGCAGAATGTCTGGCAGACTCTTTCATAAAGCAAGCACCCTGAAGGACTGTCTCACCTTCTTTAGGCAAGTTTAGCAGCCATTTTTCTGTGGGTCCTGCATGTACAGTTTATGACAGTATACCATCAAGCAGTCCAGCCAAGAGCAGTTTCTTGCCCAAATAGCTAGCCTCATCACACTGACGGTAAATTACATAAGGAGTTTTTTCAATGCCCATTAACCTCTCTGAAGTAATTGGTGTTGCCAGAAACAGACATGTCTCACTGTAGAGAAAATCTAAGTTCTTAAAACATGTTAAATACCATATTCTGTTAGTCTTTGAAAGATTTGAAGAAACCTATCCATCTGAAATACGTCTCTGTACATCTAGAAAACATAACTAACATGACTACAAGTTTAACTATTATAAATGTCTATTAATCTGTATTTCTTAACTATACATTACATTTTTAAATAAATTGCACAAACACAATACCTTAAACAAGAGCAGAAATACATATAACAAAATTGACCTTAAATTTGTATCAATAGACTAGGATCTACACCAATGCAAAGTATTCATCTCTATATCATATCCCCCTTTAAATGAAAACAAACATTTATAACCAATATTTGGGAATTTGGGCATAGTTCTCCCCAAACTGCTTCCTGCTTTTGTTGGCTGAAGTGTTCTTGGGGTTCTCAGAGGCCTTTCAGGGGCTCTTGGTCCATCAAACCATATTAGTGTGGAAGGAATCCACAGGTTCTCATCCTCTGTGGAAACAGGAGCAGAACTTCTTTTCCAAAGAAACATATCCTTAGAACCAAATTTTGAAGTCAAGATACTTTAAAATATATATGTTGATTTAGCTTAGCAGCTTCCAAAATCGAATATCTTTCTGTAATCATAAATTTTAAAAAAGAACACAATAATAAACACAATCCAGACTCTCTATCTCCCATTTTTACATGACTTATTTTTCTTTACTCCTTTATTCTATGACTGTCTGTACTCTTTTATATTACTTTTATTGTCTCTTTAAAGATGTTGTTTTATTTTTTTAAACTATTTCTTTTTATAACTGTCTATACTCTTTTTCTTCTCTCTCCCAAGCTAACATACATTTTTAAATACACTGTGACCCATTCAGAGGTTTATTTCTGTCTGGATCTGTCTTTGTTGCAAATCTTTAATCATTTTATGATCAGGAGTGCTTTTAAAATGGTAAGCAGTTTGGTCACAGTGACCTTGATGCTTGCTCTGCCTCTCTCAGCCTTTCAGTATGACAGAGGTAAGTTTACCACCAGCTCTAGGACTGCCGTGTGGGAGCTGTTTCACCACCTCAATTCTGGTAAGCAGTTGGCCCATGCTGCCACCAAGTAACTTGCAGCATGCTGCCCACAGAACCCATTCAAGTGTTGGGCCTCCTGAAAGAGCCAGAGCTGATTATGCAACTAGCACCAACCAGGAAGCCTTCTTAAAGGAGCCACTCAGTTTTTGTTGCTATTGTTGAGTCAGGAAGCCTTCTCTTAAAGGAATCATGCCTCTGCTTGTTTCTAACAAACAGTGTCTGCCTGAGAAAATACTGCTACCATGAAGCCATGCTTAACTCTTTTTTGTTTGTTTGTTTTTGTGTGTGTGTATGTGCCTAGAATTTCTTTCCAAGCTCTCTCAGGTTTTATGTGGATGTAGCTGGTCCATGTTGGCATGCCATTTTTGTAGGCAGAGACTACTCTTTCATTTCCTGGATACCCAGACCTGAAATAATCACACAGAAACTATATTAATTTCAACACTGCTTGGTCAATGACTTAGACATATTCCTGGTTAACTCTTATATTTTAAGTTAACCCATGTCTATTAATCTATGTATTACCACAAGGCTGTGGCCTACAGGTCGGCATCATTCTCCTTCAGCAGCTACAGACATATCCCCAACTTCACCTAATCTCTCTCTACCTCTCTGTTTGGATTTTCCACCTGGCTTTACTCTGTTAAGCCATTGGCCAAAAGCAGCTTCTTTATTAACCAATGGCAATAAAACATAGTTATAGCATACAGAGGGGAATCCCACATCATTATCTCCATTATAAAGATATGGAAATGTAAATTCAAGCAGTCATGGAGGCTTAAGCCTTTGAATGAGAGCCAAGCATAATTCTAAGGCTTCTGGAGGAGAGATGGTAGGGTAGCACTAAGAATGTTAGAAAAAAAGTCATAAGAAAAGCTACAATTTTATAGGCTATGGATTTGTAAAAGTGTTTAACCAGTGTTACCCTACATGAGGGATAATTCTCAGAAAGCTGAAGGTGGACAAATTAAAAAGTCAGTGCCAGATGTGAGTTATTTCCCCTTAGGTTGTTACTCATGGGTGTCCTAGATACCCCAAGCAATATAGGCTATAGCCATTGTTCTCTGTTGCCCACCAGCACCTGGTGTTAAGGCCCTATTGCTGAGAATACCACATACTCTGGTCACAGAATATGGAGAAATAGATTTGGTGCTGACCAAGTAGCTTCCTCCTGTTCACTAGCTGTCATAGTACTGGAACGAGAGATGTAGGTTGCTATAGGGAAAAAGTCATCACCAGTCTTGCTGAGTGAACTCTGGGAACTACAATAATGACTACTGTGGCAAGATACGCCCATGAGCACAACATTGGCATGAAAATTATCGGGAATAATGAGCCACTTTCTGATTGAATTTATGGTTTGTTCCTTAGGACAAAATACATGCCTGATACTATAAACCTGGACCCAAAACCTTGGCCATGGAGGTCACAGGCCCAGAGTGAGAACTACCATTATTCTGCTAAATAGAAATACATCAATCTGCCCTCTATATTCATCTTTCTGTACCTGTAGCTTGGCATAGTTCTCAAACCTTATCAGGAAAATTTCTTTGTGCAGTGGATAGTGGTTAACACAGAAAGTCACAACTTGTCAAAATGTAGAGAATAAATGAACTGTAATGGAGGGATGGACAGATTGGAGGCCTCAAGAGAAAGCCCAGGTTGTTTTTGATTTTTTAACTTCTGCCATATTGTGTACACTAATGCACTAATCCATTCTTCTGCTGACACATCTTTGTGTTGTTTCCAGTTTGAGACTTCTATAAACAAAGCCCAAGAGCATTCATGGAATGATGTTGAGTAAATGGATAAAGGTTTTCAGTTATTTGGAAACCATACCTAGGGTTAGGAATGCTAGATTATATGCCAGTCACAAATGTAGCTTATAGGAACCTGCTCAACAGTTCTTACAGTTTCACTTAAGCCAACAAAGTTTGCTGTATTTGTCTTTGCTTTTGTCTACCTGAGAATATTTTCTCACCTTGAGGGCATGAAATTAGTCCTTGGTAGTTTTCTCCATTCATTTTACAGCCTAGTCTTTGCATTTAGGTTTCTGACTTATTGTCATTCCCTTTTGCAAATTGCAGGAGGCAGAATATTTTCTTCTGTATACATGAGCCCATTTATCTTTTTTTCCATCCATTTTATACCCAGCCCTTCTTTCTCCAATGATCTTCACGATAACTCATGAACTTCTGATTTCAATTGTTAACCTTGATTTAAAAAGAACTAAAAAATATCTTACAAATATTTTCAATAAATTTTAACTTCACTGAATATTGATACACTTGAAAGAGAATATTCACAATATGAATTGCTATAAATAATGAGAATGAGCTGGAGAGATGAGTCAGAAGCTGAGAGCACTTGCTGCTACTGCAGAGACCTAAGTTCAGTATTCAGCACCCACAGTTCTGGCCTCTGTGGACAGTGAACACACACGTTGCATATATATACTTTCAAATACATGATGCCCCCAATTCCACTAATCCTTAGATACTTCATGGTGTTTGTGTCTCTTTGAGTGGTGTTTCACTGTGTACGTGGAACATTGCTATCATTTTATACAAGTTTCTAATTCTATCCCTAAGTTTATGATGTTTTCTGTATAGAAAATCTTATCATCTCTTAATAAAAATACTTTTATTTCTTTCATTCCTGACTTGATGCAGTTAATATATTCTTTATTTTTTATTGTATAGTTCAGGCTTTCCACTACTTTGCTAACTTATAGCAAAGACAACAATGCCCTTGTTTTACTCTTGACATTAAAAAGTTTCACAAATAAAGATTATGCCTCATGTATTTGCAAATGCTACTATGTAAATCACTTTATTGTAATTCTTTGTTGTTTGATACCATCTAGATATAAATAAGTTTTATCTTCATCATATATATTTTGTTAATCTATTGAGATAATCATGATTTCCCTCATATTTCAGATGAAAAACCCTTAACCATTATTAGTAAATTTTAATACATTGTCTGTTTCAGTTAGCTTCCATTTTCTTTAGATTCTCTGCTCTTATAAATAGAATAGATGTAAAATCTTTTCTGGTACCATCTTTAACAAAATTTTATAATCCAAGTTATTATTTCCCTTGAAATATGATTTGGAAAATGAAGAAAGCAGCCTATTTCTAACAGCTGTAAAATTGCACACATGTAAACTGAATCAAAAATATAAGCAATATTTACAATAAAATTGCAAAACATTGATGAAGGAAATTGAAGACATAAAAACTATGTAAAGATATCCTATGTTCTTGGATTGTGAGAATCCATATTGCTACAATCTCCACAGTACCCAGTGTAACCTATCAATTTGGATACAGACAATTGGATAATTTTGTGAAGAATGTCCAGACATCAAAGACATTCTTCACAAAATTAGAAAAGAATCCTAACCTCTGCACAATTCAACAGCAACCTGAATAGCCAAAGACATGCTAAGCAAAGAAAGCAAATAAGGAGGCATTACTATATTTAACTTCAAATTATGCTGGAGTCATCAAAAGAGCCTGGTATGGAACCAAGACAGAAACATACGTGGCTTAACAGGAAAGAAAACTGGAAGCAAACCTGCCCACATATGTCCACCTGATTTTCTGCAGAGATGACAAGAGCATGTGTTGAAGAAAGGATGACATTTTTGTTAAAATGATGCTGAGAGAGTTGTGTCTTCATACAAAGAATAAAACTAGACACCCACATCTCTAGAGTGAAATATAAGACTTGAAACTATTCAGAGACAACAGGAAACACAGAAAGACATTGGAATGGGCAATATTTTACTAGACAAGATCCCCAAAACTCTAGAAACAAAAGCAAAAATGGATTATGTTACACTGGAAGCTTTCACAGTGGCAGCAATCATCAACATGAAGAGGTGACCTACAGAATGAAGAAAAGACAGGCAAAGGCAGGGGCAGTAATAGTAGGAAAGGATGGAGAATGGTTGATTTGTTGGTACTAAGTCACATTAAGATGAGAGGAAATTCTTATATGCTATTGCACAATAGGGTGATTGGTGCAGGAGAATTGTCTATATTCTGTCAATCATGTATTTTAATAAAATGCTG
>LOEQ01000901.1:335074-345091 GCA_001685075.1 Bramus lutescens | reverse complement strand
CTATCTATCTATCTATCTACCTACCTACCTACCTACCTACCTACCTATCTCTATTTCTGTATTTATCTCTATCTCTCTCATAGAAGTGGAATCTTTTTCTTTCCTTGAATCTTTCTTGTACTCTAGCCAGTTTGATCTACAGGGTATGAAGAAGGCACTGTGCCATTTTACAGCATAGCTTTTATAAGCATTTGTAAAAAGGTGGGGGGCCTCAGTTAGTAAAGCCTTTGCTCTGCAAGGATATAGAGTTCAATCTCCAAGTGTGATAGCACACACTTATAATCCCAGCACTTCAGAGGTAGCAACAGGTAGATCTCTGGGCTCAATGACCAGCAGATCTAACTTAACTGGTAAGAATCAAATCTTTGAGAGAATATCTCAAAGGGCATCAATAGCATTCCTGAGGAAGACACCCAAGGTTGTCCTCCATCCTCCACACCCATGTACAGCCATATACAAACATGCACACACAGATACATATGCATGCACAAAAATTAAGGTAAAGAAAGAATGAACTTGTTTTCTGGGATCACTGGGGGCTTCAGATAAGCCAAGACACCCTACAGGCGCGATCACACAGAGAAACTCTGAGAATATTTGGGAATGGAGAAGAACCCATGTTGACCCATTCTTGCAGTCATCTCTCTCTCCAGAGTCAGGCAGGTGAACAAAGGCTAGCCATCATCTAAACAGTGGTGGATTACAATCAACTGAACCCCACCGGGGCCTTATATAATAGTGTCAAGGGGTGGAAGGCAGTGCTTAAGGTTCCCAGATTTACGATGGTTGGTGCATAGCCATGGTTAACTGAAACTGTGGACAAAGGTGGTGGCAAGGTCATTGCTAGTCCTTACTTAAGCCAGGAATAGGAGATTAAGAGGTCATAATGCAAGGACAACCCAAGGGACGGCCAAGAATGGGCAGCGACCAGTGAATGAGAAGTTGGTGGTCAGAGTGGAAAGTACATGCACCTGGCCTGGGGTGACTCATACTGAGATGGACACTGCTTGCTTCCAGATTCCTAGTGAAAATAGAAAAGGAGATGTCTTTGCTGACATGAGCAGCTGGGATAAAATAAATCTGTGGCTTTGAGACTGGGAAACACTTTGGGTAAATAGAACCTCAGCACAGGGGAAAATGAGGCTGCCAGTACAGATCAGCCAAGTCATGTGGCCAGGATGGACGAGGTCAAGTCATCAGCATTGTGATGACCCCTCAAGCTGGGCTTTCTCATGAATCCCTCTTACACTGTTTCTGACATAATTCAATGATAAGTCTTTTATTCTTAACAACAATGGAACTAATGCAGCCCCAAAGGTGGTGGAGAACAGCAGATTGCCATTTGTTTTAACCTCTCTTAAGTAATCTTGATTTCATTCTCTGTTCATTATTGTTCACTCTCAAGCAGAGAAGCTGAGATCCTTTGAATTATCCCTGGTATGTGCTAGGTAATAAATATATTTAGTGAATGAGAGAATGGATCATGAAGGAATGAATGAACACTTTCCCTTACGCCCACTCTATGGGATCCTAATTCATCGCTCGTCAAGACCTCAGCACCTTCTTTCCTACCTGTTTACTCCCCATGCTCCTGGCAAGGATTAACCCATGATTACACCCGCACCGTACCTCCTTGGCCTTCTATGAGTTCACATGCCATCCATTACAAACAAGTCAATGCCAAATCTGCTTTTTCTATTGTCCCTGGCTGCATCTCCAAAGCTCCTTTCCTACCTGCGGAATGGATGAACTTGGCTATTAAACGCTTGTACAGATCAGAGTCTTTCCCATGCTGTCTCTTGTGTCCAAGAGACCAGGTAGTTGCAGCCATTGTATATTTGGTGCTGTCCTCCAGAAGAGTAATCCTTCTACTTCAAGTCAAACTAGAAAACGACGTTTTCATTTTCTTTTGTCTCCTATCTATGTGTGTATTTCTGTGATTATCTGTTTCTCTCCCCACCCATAAGAGAGAGAGAGAGAGAGAGAGAGAGAGAGACTCCACACACACATACACACACACACCCTGGGGTTAGGTTAGGATAAGATGTTACCATTTTTCCTGTCTGCAGGAGCTAGAGAGAAAGCCTAGTTGGGAGCATTTTCTCCTCCAAGAATTCAAGCATCAAAAATACAGCTTCCCACTTCTTGGGTGGAAGACACCATGTCTCTCTTCTCTGGCTGCCTTGTCTTACTTCATTCCTTGATTTTGACAGTGCCTTGGGAGTGGGGTGAACTATTGCCTCAGTCCTTTCAGAACTGGAAGAGGGGAAAGAAAGGCCACTAAAGCTGGAATTAGCTTCTAGGCAGGAGAGATGTACAACCAGCTCCAATCTGCTTCTTGCAGTCTTCTGCAGACAATTCACAATCCAATACTCTCACTTAGCGAAAGGCTGTTCACCATCTCATAGAGGCTTTTGTTTTAGATAATTGCTTAGAGAGCACTTCTAGACTGAAGCACAATGCTACGATAATCTCCCCTGCCATGGAACTTTACCTCGATGAGGGTATTATCTACACTGGCAACCAATGTCATTCCCCAACTCTCTGTGTCTCTAATTACTTGGATCAACATCCTAACATTGTGATATTTAGATGTAGGCCCTGTGTGACTGGGTTATTAATAGATTTTGGAATAAAAATTAACTATCAGCTATGGAGCTCATAGTTAAAGCCAAAATAGTAATAAAGCTTCGTATTACATCACAGTCCATGCTTCCCCAGCATCAGGCTATCCGCGAGGAGTCAGTCAGTTATTTGTTTTTCCCAGACTATAGGAGATGAGATCTCCTAAGATTCCAAAACCAGCAATGCTTTATAGTCAGCAGCAAAGGACGCACACGCACAACTAAAGCCCGAAGCTTTGGGCTCCTAAAAACTTCTTTTCTTGCTTCAAATATCCCAGAAAATTAGAGATTATGCTGCGGACTCCAAATCTTCCTTTGAACTAATATTGCTGATCTTCGAAAAAGTCAGCAATCACAGCTAGCCCACGTCAGGAAAAATGAAGGTTCGTGGGGAAGCTCTGAAGCAAGCAAATGGGACCATGGGCTCCTAGAAACCCAATGCAGGCCCCTAGCTAAAGAAAAAGCCCAATACTAGACTAAACAGAAGTGCCAGGCAAGGCTCTGGGCCAGCCTGATCTGGTCACGACTTTGCTCTGAAACCCTGACAAATATTCATTATTTCCCTTCCTCTTAAACTTTTTGTTTTGCAGCAAAAAATAGAAACATTATGATTAATAGTTCCCTGATAGTGTCCACATAGGTGCATTTATTTGCTCACCAATTCCCCTCTCCCATCTTTTAAATTCTCAATCTTCCTTGGAAAGTTAGTTTTCTGCTGCAGCATTAAACACTACTGAAAATTTGCATCTAAAACCAATATCAGCTTAGGCGATGGGGAAATAGTTCAGTTGGGGAAGTTTTTGCAAGCACAAGGACCTGAGTTTGAAACCCAGAACCTTCACAAATAAAACCAACCAGAGTGGCACACACTCATAATACTAGCACTTGGGAGGCAACAAAGGACAGGCTCTTTGGGAACTAATTGGCTAATCAGCCTAGCCTGATTGATAGTGACAGGCCCTGTCAAAGGAGAAGGAGGAGGAGGAGAAGGAGAAGGAAGGAGAAAAGAGAAGAGAAGAGAGGAGAAGAGAAAATAAAGAGAAGGTGGGTGGTTTCTGAGAAATGACAAATGATTTTGTCCTCTGGCAACCATCCACACAAGGACACCTGCACATACATGCCTGCTTGGACACATTCATGTGTCCACATACAGAGAAGAGCCACTTGTTTTCATCCTTTATCTAGAGTCTAGAAGTCAGCTGTTGGCCATTGACTACTCTCAATCCCCAAAGGCTGCCCACAAGTTCTTTGTCCTGGACTTCAGTGGAAGTCCCACACGTGTGTTCATCTCTCCCAGACATCTGGATTGTGTCCTTCTGACGCCTTCTTCTGCAACTGGCTGGAAAACATTCTTTCAGAGGGCTCTCAAAGTGAAGTCAGGCCCATCAGGACAGTCTCCTCTCTTAAGACCAACTGCGCTGCATCTTGTCTGTAACCTAATCCCTGGAACAAAACCCCTCAGGTTCCCAAATTCTTGGATTCTTCAGGATGTGCATACAGTAGGCACAAGCCCTGAGGCCATCTCAGAATTCAGTCTACCACACTCAGCCACAGCACGTGTCATTTACATGGGACAAAGTATAAACAAAAATAGTCCTTTCCCTTCCAAGTTGTGACTCCACCTTCCCTCTTGAAATATCTCTCTCCAGAATTCAAGTTTCTTCCTCGATATCTCCACTAGGATCTGATTAGAATGCCAAGCTTAATGCTTCTAAGTGTTGATCATGACACTTTCCCCACCCATTCATCTCTAAGTCTTCCCCACCGGCAAAGGTGACTCCTCCATACTATTTATTTTGTAGATGGCATACCTTGGAGTCATCTATAATTCTTCTTTCTTACAAATACCCTAGAGCTTATTCATCTAAATATGGCTCTTCCTTCAAAACATGTGCAAAGGACTGTAAGCATGTAAGTCCCTGGTAGGACACTTGTCTAGTATGGAGAGCTCTGAGTTTGCCACTCAGTCCCACAGGGCAAGAACCATATGATAGCTGTTTGCCTCTGCTGCTAACAAGTCGCCAATGGACTCTATCAGCAGACACGTAACTGCCGTATTTATTTCCCCCTTTACCACATCTCCTGTATCAGTCCGTCCTCTGCAGGGCAGCTAGAACAACCCTTTCAAAGCATAAATGCACTCCTTTGCAAAAATGTATCCGTGGTTTACAATCTCATTTCGACAGGAAAAGTTTTGTCTCCACTGCCTGATCTGCCCCCTGGTTGGCTGTCACCTCCTCTTATACTCCTGTACCAGCACGGTCCTTCTCCCTCGACTTGGTACACTATCTTCAGCGCTCTTGTGTCCAAGCAAATTCCTTCCACGGGGCATCTCCACTTGCTTTCTTCCTCTGTCCTTGTCTTGATGTTGTGTGGATGGAATTTGCTCACGTTCTAGTGAGAACCGCAAGGTTATCTTAGCTGTCTCCTTTCCACGGCAGCAGCATTGTTATATTTAACTGACAAAGAGTCCCTCAGCTGACACAGCACTTTGTGGCATTATTTTTCAAGATCAAAGGAGTCAGAAACAGTTGCCTGAGTCTCTGGAAGTCCACATACACACATACACACACACACACACCACACACACACACCACACACACACCCACATCCACACACGACACATACACACACACCCACACATGACACACACACACCACACACCACACACACATACACACACACACATCAAAATTACAGTCACCCATCCTTGCTTAGGGGAAGTGTTCCACCAGCTAAAGGTTCTAGGGTGTCATCAAATATAACAGGCATTTAAGAATGACGAGGGGCTAAAAATCCACTTTATGAAAAGATTCTATACCTTATTGTTTCCCTTCTAAAGGCTACTAGCTGTGCTTCCAAAAATGTCCTCACAAAATCTCGATGAAAAACAACTTTTTCTCTATTCAAGTATGTTGCTCATTCCTCTGCTAATTCTTCCAATGGGATATAGCAAGGGGCTACTTTTCCTTTACAGCCTTGATTTGTTCTGTCTACATCCTGTAATTTCCTTCCACACTGGAGAGCCAAGTGCTGTGTGGGTCTAATTAAACACTGTAATTATCCATGAGCTATGGCCCAGAAGCACAGAGAAAAATCTAACACATGTCTGATTGTAATATCAGGTAAATACTCAAGATGTGTGACTGGTGAAATGCAAAATATTCTATTCATTGAATATTCCCGATGAATAGAGAATCAGTCTAATCACATTAGCTATTCTATTCATTTATTAGGTGAGAGTCATTAGAAATGAATAGCTACAGAAAAACCCTCTCAAGTTGCAAAAATTAGACTTCTATAGTTTTATTATGTTTATTTTCAACTGAGGGTAATTGTCTGTGGCTTTCACCAAGACACGTCTGTGCGCCTCCCCTATCTTTGCCTCTTGAAAGACTAAGTACCCGGAGCAAATGTAGAGAGGGCCGATGAGACAATGCTGGTCTGGTGTGCACTTGATCATATAGATTGTATAAACACGAAGGACGACTGCACACAAACACTGCTCCTCTTCCCAGGGCCTAACCCACCGCTGCTGCTTCTCTCTCTAGAGGTATAATTTACACAATAAAATACCTAAGTCTTATGTGTGCGACTCAGTGGAGTCTGACCAATATAGATGCCTACTTATCAGGGTCCCTTGGATCCCTTCACAGACAACACACGCCCCTTTCCAGATGTTACCGCTATTATGTCTTCTACAACCGTACACTGACTTAGTGTGTAACTTCACATGAAGGTGACCCTGCAGTCACAAATTAATCATAAAGATCAGCATAGGGTTTTGTAATCAATAAAACAAAGTGAAAAGGCCACAATCTCAGAACCACCAAGAAAAACTCTTGAGACTAAGATATTTAGCAAGAGTAATCCATACAGGGCCTGGAGAGAAGGCACAATGACTAAGATCACCCATTGCTCTTGCCAAACAACAGGAACTGAGGTCCCAGCATCCATGTTGGGGATCTCACTACTATCTGTATCTTTAGAAACAGGGACCCCAATACCCTCTCTGGTTTTCACAGAGCCCCATACTCTTAAGTAGACACACCCACACATAGACACATATGTACATAGAGTTAAAAATCAAAGTTCTATCTTTAACCAAATGAAAGTGATTTGTGCCTATTTTGAGAGCTGTCAACATCACAAAACCATTTTGGGAAAGCAATCATGTTTACCCTCATTACCAAGCAAACCTAGCCAAACGTCCCCATTGGCTCCTTAAGATCCTCCTTCCATTTCTCCAATCTGTCCTGGGATTCTGGAGGCTGACCTTTATCTCTGTGAGTACAGCAATGATTCTCTCCCTAAATCTGTCCAAAGGGAGGCAGTGGCTAGAAACAGGGGGGCAAACAGTGAGTGAGGAGGGGTATTTGTTCTCTAGGCACTGTGTGTTTGTGTGTGTGCGCGCGCATGCGTGTGTGTGTTGTGTTGCCTGTGTCATAACTTCATCTAACACAGTCTTTGCCTAAAAATCAATTTCTCTTCCCCAAGCCTGAATGGTCATAGTTCCCAGCTTTGGCTTGCTTATTCTGCTAGAACAACACTTCTAGTTGGTCTGAATGATAAGGTCCCATAGGTTATATATTTGAATGAATTGTCCCTAGTTGATAGAATTATTTGGGAAGGATTAGAAGGTGTGGCCTTGTTGAAGGAAGTGTGACACTGGGGTCAGGCTCTCCCCACCCTCTTCATCTGCTTATAGATCAAAGGTAAGCCCTCAATTACTGCTCTCACTGGAGTTATACCTGCCTGCTTGCGGTCACGCTTCCTGCCAAGAGGGTCACAGACTCTAACCCTGTGGAACTATTAGCTCTGAACTAAAGTCTTCCTTTATAAATCACCTTGGTGTCAGTTTTTGTTGTGACTCTAGAAAGTTAACTTAAGACAGTTTCCCGTCGTCTTCCCAACACCTTTTCAAATGCCCGCTTCACCAAACGTCCTCCATAGTCCCATTCAAATGTGCTCTTTGATGTTGTCCCTGTCTGCCATCCTCATTAATGTGAACAGGCTCTATAGGAAGAGAATTGGATGTGAACACTCCAGACCACCTCATGGGAGAAACACTGCTCCTCAGGGGTTTCTTCACTGGCCACCTTTTTCTAATCAGAGCATGCTGGAATCCTACCTCTTTCTAAAGATGGATTCTTAAATCATCCACACACCTAACTCATGCTGTTCTTTAAACATGACAACACATGATCCAAAGCATGTACTACACTGTCTTGAGGCTTATAAGTTATTTTTACCATCTGAATTTACTTTGGGTCTCCTGTCAAATCTCTATTACTGCAATTTCAGACCTTGTATGTACAGGTGCTTGAGGAAAGTCATTAATGGTCTCTTAGCAAGCCTCTCCCAGGCAGGGGAGAGATAAGAAGGGCCTTGCCAAAGCTTCACATGGTACAAGAAGATCAAGAGAGGAGACTCACTGCTCAAAAGAAAGGGTGGAGGGTTGACATGAGACAAAGAAAGTGAAGGGAACTTAGGTATTCGTTACACCAGCTGCCTGCCAGACACCTTGTTAAACACTGGCTGCACACCGTGGTTTCTCGTATTAGCCACTGGAGGCTAGGGTTATGGCACGAGGAAATTGACAGATCCAAGATACAATTCCGTTCCTTTAGTTCAAAGTCCCAGATTTCTGCCCGTCACATCAGGGAGATGGGTGGAACCATCATGACTATGTGAAGCTGAAGTCCACGAAAGAGGAACAAACTGAAATTCAGAAAGCAGCTGAATCGCTTTAAGTGTTCAAAACACCTTGTGGTGGTTTGAATGAGAATGTCCTCCACAGGCTCAGAACACTTGGTCCCCTGTTAGTGGTGCTGCTGCTGGGAGCTTATGAAACTATTGAGGGATGGGACCTTGACAGAGGATCTTGATGTCACTGGGGGTAGCCTTTTAGTGTTATAGTCTTGTCCCACTATTTGCTCTGTCTCATTCTTTCATGTGAAAGTGTAAGCTCTCAGCTTCCTGCTCCTGCAGCCGTGACTCTGCCCTGCCATGTTAGACTCTTGTTCTGGAACTTTAAGCCAAAGTTAACAGCAAACTAGCTAATAACACTCCTCAATTCAAACAGACCACACAGTGGTGTCTAAAGAAACTCAGATGTGCCAACTGAGCCATTTTTATTTAAGGAGCTGGTGGTAGGGCAGGAAACAAAGGTGTTCCGCATGAAGGAGCAAAGACCTGATAGGCAGGCAGGACCAATCACTTGGGAGGAAATACCTCTTGTGCTTCGGGGATAGAGAATACAGTGAATGGGGGTCATAAACTCTCAGCTTCACTTCAAACATTCATTCCATCAGTCAACAAACAATCACTGAGTTGGGGGCTACACTTGGCGCCAGTGAGCTTAACATTGAATTCAAGAGACTTGGTGTCACAGAACTGATGGGTCGAAAGTAGACGTAGACAATCAGTAAGTAAACAAAAAAGCCAACAGCATGTCATGTGTTGAAGTGCGCTCTGAGGGCATGGGGCACAGAAAGGAGGCTACATGGCATGCATACATGCCCACTTGAAAGCGGAGTAGATGGATTCAAAGAGAACAACAAGCTCATGGGTACCAGGACACTTTGTGTAGCCCTCCAAAGGAGATATAGGAGGTGGAGGACCAATATCTACAGAACCCTGAGATGGATGTAAATTTCACTGTGCTTGAGGAACAGCAGGAATCAGGTTCTGACTCAGCCTGATCTGAAGAATAGTTCAGCTCAGAACATCTGTAAGGGACAGATTGTGTGGAACCTTTGGACATTGAAAGCACTTCTCTTTGGGTAAGATGGGATGTTGCAAGAAGGCTCTAAGCAGAAGAGAGACATACATGGTTGGTATTTTAAGAGATTAGTTCAGAATGTTGGATGTAAACCACTATTGAGTGGAGAGTAAAGTTAGTCCGTTAGTTTGGTTCAAGAGTCCGTATAAAGACTAAGGAGATGGTTTAGCAAGTAAGAACATTTGATAAGCAAGCATGAGGATCTGAACTCAGATTCCTGGCACTTACGTTGAAAATAAAAAAGTAAAAGAAGCTGGGAATGGCCACACATTCCTGTAACTGTAGGACCAGGAGCATGGAAACAGAAACAATTGCATTTGCTGACTGCTCAGCCCACCTAGCTGAAAGAGCCTGTGTGCTCCAAGTTCAGTGATGTTGTCTCAAGATTATCAGCAGAATGTGATAGAGGAAAACACCCCATGTCCTCCTTTGGCCTCCACACATGTCCGCATGGCCAGATACACCTGCATGTGTACATGCACAAACATGTATACAACATACAATCTCTCTCCCTTTGACCCTCCTTTCTTCCCTCCCTGTCTCTGTCTCTGTCCCCCACCATTCTCTCTCTCTCTCTCTCTCTCTCTCTCTCTCTCTCTCTCTCTCTCT
>LOEQ01000901.1:325045-335063 GCA_001685075.1 Bramus lutescens | reverse complement strand
TCTCTCTCTCTCTCTCTCTCTCATACACACACACACACACACACACACACACACTCAACATGAGCGGATCATGAATCAGACTAGACTCACTGAGGCAGTATAAGTGGTGAGAGTGGTTGGAATCTGCACATATCTTGAAGTAAGAGCCTCTAGTCTCCACCCTTGGACTAGCTGAAGGGTGTCAAAGATGATGCTGAAGCTTAGAGCTAAGTAAATGCTTACTGGTTAAAACAGGGATGACTTCAGGAAAAGCCTTCAGGAACATTTCAGGGCTTTCTTCTGAACACTGTAGAGTCAGGATGTAGAAGGAGGGCCCACTTGTTCATCCTGGCCACCCAGCCCTGAAATAATCATAAAGAAACCATATTATTTAAAACACTGCTTGACCCATTAGCTCTAACTTCTCGCCGTGTGGCAGTGGGTTACCAGCTAAAGTTCCAGCATGTCTGATTCTGGCAGAGGCTCCATTGTGTCTCTCTGACTCTGCCCTTCTTTCTCCCAACATTCGGTTGTCTTCCCTGACTACGTAAGTTCTGCCCTATCAACAGACCCAAAGCAGTTTCTTTATTAACCAATGAAAGCAACACAAAGACAGAAGGACCTCCTACATCATCAGGGCGTTTGTTACACATCCAAGATTCAAGACATAGGGTCCAGATGAACTGATCTCTATTAGAGAGTTACAGTGTAGACAGCATTAAATCCACAGAGTCAGAAAACTCTCTCTGCCCCAGTGATTATACTTGAGATTGTTTGGAGATGGGGGTGGGGAGGAATGGCAAGAGGAAAGCCTGAAGAGGACCTGCAGCGAGGCGTAAGAACCAAGGCAGAGGGGAGCCCCTGGGCCTGGGAGAAATGAGGGCATGAAGGACCAGCAAAACTAGCCATATCTTTATGATGGAATGAACCCAGGACTGGGCACATTTGGTCTGATATCCCTTTCTCATTAACTGTAGACCCACTGAGGAAATCTAAGTTCCAATATTGTAAAACATTTGAGACCTTTGATATCAGCCAGATCTAATTTGGGTCTTGGTTTTTACATAAACTTTGAAAATTTGACAAAATTATAAAAACTGTTTGAGTTTCAGTATCCTCATTTGTAAAATGATTTTCAGGAACAATTGGGGATGGAGAACAGATGATTGTTAGTTTAAGACAATCAGCAACACAATGACTGTGCTTCTCCTATTGAGATTCTCTGTGAAACTGTGGGGCTTAAATCAGCGCAGAGTCATTCTGGTTAGATATGATGGAACTTTCCTCACTGGAGCTTCATCCCCTGGCCTGTTGGTGAAGACCCCTCTGTCTCCTAGAGCAAGGATGAACCTTATGTTATTGGTCCTCATTGACAGCCAGCAGGCATGATGGAACAGCCGACTTTGTTTTCATTGTGCAGCAAAACTCACAGATGGGGCTGTCTGTACATTTTGTTTCCATTTTCTCTCTTCCTAAACCTGTGTTCTCTCTTCTTGCTCTCTTCCCGTTCCATCTGGGTCTTTGTCATCACTCTTCTTGGTAGCTCTAGGGAAGGTCACGGATGACCTCACAGGTCAGATTGGTTCTCAGTCACCGCTCTGCTTGTCTTTCCGAATTAGATTTCGTTTTCACCTTGACCTAGTCCCTTCCTCCCTCCCTGACTCACTTCTTTCCTTCCTATTTCCTTTCTTCCTTCTCACCCTCTTTCCTTTCTTCCTTCCTTTCTCTTTGTTTAAAAAATATTTTCATTTTTATTTGTGGCCTGTGTGTATGTGTGTACATACACACACACATAATGGCATCTTGAAATTTGCAGACAAATGGATGGATCTAGAAAAAAACATATTGAGTGAGGTAACCAGGCCCTGAAAGACAAATATAATATGTACTCACTCCTAAATGGCTTTTAGACATAAAGCAAAGAAAAACCAGCCTACAATCCACAATCCCAGAGAACCTAGACAACAAAGAGGACCCTAGGACAGACAAGCATGGATCTAAATAGAAAGGAGAAAAAGACAAACTCTCCTGAATAAATTGGGAGCATGGAGTCACAGGAGAAGGTAGACGGGGAGAAGGGAGGAAGGGAGGGGAGGGAGAAAATGCATAGCGCAATAAAAATAGATATGTACATGCATACATGCATACACATGCATAGATATATAGAGTCATCCTTAGCTTCAGCTGTCAACTTGATATAGTACCTGGGAGGAAGGAGCCTTAACTGAGGAAAAGTATCCTTCATATTGGCCTTTTGGTATATGCATGGAACATTTCTGAGTTGCTAATTAACACAGAAGAGCCCAGTCCACTGTAGGTGGCTTCATGCCTAGGCTAGTGAAACATAAGAAAAGCACCCAACCAAGTTAGTAAGTGGTGCTCTTCCACGGTCTTGGCTTCAGTTCCTGCCTCCAGGTTCCTGTCTTGAGCTCCTGCTCCAGTTTCCCCCAATTATGGACTACAACCCATAAGCCAAATAAACCCTCCCTCCCCATGTTGCTCAGGATCATATCGTTTATTCACAGCAACACAGAACAAACTAGAATAAATAGCTAGAGATAGAAGCTGAGTGGTTGCTATAATGAGATGGGATTGACTCACACAATTGTGGAGCTGGCCAGTGGGAGCTTTGAAGGGTAAACCAGCAGGTCAGAAACTGAGGCAATGATTCTGTACTCTTGAGGCAGATGTTTTTTCTTAAAATGACATTTGCTTTCCCTCTTGAGATGGTGCTGATGTTAGTGCTTGGTTGTTAGTGTTTGTGAGACAGGTTCTTGTTTCGCAATCAGGCTTGTCCCCAAAGCTTGTGATATTCAATCTCAAAGCCTGCCCCTAGTAGAATACTTCCCGCAGCAAGCCCACACTCCTAAAGCTCCCTAAACTACACCACTAACTGAGGACCAAATATTTAACTGTCTAAGACCATCGTTGACATTTCTCATTCAAACCACCATCACCGCCACAAACGTGATCAAAGGTAATCTTTTGCAGCTCAAATATATTGCAAAGATAGCTGGTGAGCGCATGTCCACAATACCATCACAAACATCCCTTGGATTAGTGCTTAACTAACAGTCCAGTAGGCTAGCTACCCTGGCTCGTACAGCTAACCAGTGTCGGCTTGATCTCTGCCTTTACTCCACAGAAGCCCAAAACAGGTACTTTGTTTTAAAGATATTTGCCTTGGAGAATTATCATTTCTGATTGGATTTTCAGAAACAGACCAGCAAGAGGCCAGAGGAGGAACTGTCCTTAGACCACTGAAGTGTTGAGAGAGGTTTATAAGATTTGTTGGCATTGATTTTCACAGTAGAGAAGCAGGAAGCTGGCAAAGTGAGAGGTGGTGATTTCTCAAGGCAAAATAACACGTAAGTAAATACAAATATCCCTGGCCTCTTGAAAGCAGATTGTGGCCTCGGGGCTTCCGAAAACACCAACTCTCACCTGGCTTCCCTCCCCACAGCCCTGGTTTTTGGTTCCATTTTCACAACAGTTTTCTAGGAACCTGGCCTGGTTTCAAGGGGCTCCAACCTCAGCACCCCTTCTCCAGTCCCTCCATGGATAACTAGAGGTACCTTGTCGATCAGATGGAAGAGCTAGTTTAGGGTATTGGAGCATCACTCCTGGTACTCCAGGGGTTTATGCTGGCCTCCATGGTCACTTCCTGATGGGAAGCATGCACACAGTTCTTTGTTGAGCAGTGGGGACTTGTATGTTAGGTGTTAAGTCTCAGTCAGGGGAGCCAAGAGGGAGAAGAAGTTGAACGAGTTAGATACTGGCTGGGATGCTCTTGCCTCACTGAGTACCTGTGGAGAGAAGAGAGGACCACAGAGATGAAAGTGGAAGTCCCTGCGCTGAGGGCAGGGACAAGTTCTGTTCCAGGAAGTGATGAGTAAAGAGGGGATTTTGACTTTCTAGGCCCTCTGTTGGGGTTTCAGCAGAGAGTAATGAGCAGTGTAGGTTTCTTGTCGAGGACTCATTTATTTGGGTGCCGGTGGGTAAGCCTAGCTTCCCAAGCTTGAAAATTTAGATTTATTGGGTGCCAGAAATTGCACCGGACCCCATTTAGTAGGCCCGTGTTCCATGAAGGTGAGGATGGAAAGATAAAAGTGAAGAAGGCAGAAAGGGTGGTGGAGGAACACAGTGTGAGGACGCACAGCAAGATCTGATTAGCGTGCTAAATTCCAGCCGTGGCAGGCTGGAAATACATGAGGTCTGGAGACAGTGGTGGTTTATGAATGACAGAGACCAGATAAATCTGTGGGAAGAGAGCAAGGTGGAGAAAAGGAAGTGAGCTCTCTGAATTTAAAGGGGGTGGATGGAGAGTTGCAAGGAGAGAAAGAACCAGGACAGACTTCTGGAGTCTGCATGACTCCACGAAGAGAAACTTGCTGTTTAAAAAAAAGTAGATCGATTGGGGGGGTGTCATTTGCTGGTTAGAGAGAGAGAGAGAGAGAGAGAGAGAGAGAGAGAAGTATATCTTGTTCAGCCTCCTGTTCTGAAACAGAAGGAAAGCTCTGAAATTTACGGAATGTGAATTTACATAGAGAGGCTCTGGAATATAAAAATAATCAGGAGAGAAAGGCCAGGCTGAGGGAAGCACATTTGTAGTGAGGAGGCGGGAAAGGTGGGGCTGACATATAAGCCCCAGGCTCCATGCTGTTTCCTCCAGTGAATACCTCAGCTTGTACTGCCTTCCTCTGGCGCCTCAAGGCTTTCATGTTTTTATCCATTTTCTTCCTCGGGCTGGGAGAAGCAGTGTAAAGGTGAGTTTGCTGGCTTTGAGTTGTTTAAACTAACAACAGCAAAATCATGGCATGCAACCACAGCTGGCATGCACCTCTACTGGCACAGAAGTGTCGCCCACTAGTTACTGAGCTTTTTTCTTCCTTTCTACAAGGAACCATAGTTGATCCATATCTATAAGAGGATATGTACTCATTAACCTACTCATTCAGAAAACTCTGGAGGCGAAGAGATGAGTAAGAGCCTATCACCGTCACTGCCCTCAAGTGTTCCTTACTAGTCCTCTGGAGCTCGAGGAACTAGTAAAGTCCCGCGATGAGACGGGAAGCCTGAGAGCAGGAAAGGATGATCTATTCTTTATACAACAACTCACCCCCAACTTACTCGAGAAATCAGCATTAATCAGTCCCAGGGCAATGACCTAATCACCTCCCATCAAGCTCCACCTTTTAAAGTCCCAGCACCTTTCCTTTCTGCCAAGTTACTTTAAGGGAGGTGCTCAAGCCAAATCCAAACCGTGGCAATATCTACATCATTTATACATACAAACACGTGTATCTACCATATAAAGCATGCGAACACCTATTATAGAATGATTGTTTTATAAGCTACTCTTCTCCTACAGGAACACAGATCATCAAAATCCTCTGCTCGTTACCTTGCATTCATATATTACTGTCCCCCAATTATGTGGCTAAGTTTATATCTCTTGTACATTGACAAGATGGTAGCCCCTGTGACCGAAGGCAATTAGATAGGGTCTTTTATTTAAAAATGCAATCTGTGAAAAATGCAGATGTTTAATAAAATTTGAAACTCCCAGCTGTGCTCGCAAGGGTGTGACAAACATGTCTATGGAATTGTTTGGTGTAAGAAGAGCAGGTGACAGGTTTAAAGACTATAGTGCATGTGTGTGTGTGTGTGTGTGTGTGTGTGTGTGCATCTATATACACACATATGCTGGCATAAATATATGTATGTATACATAAATATATGGATGTATATTTATTTTGATATAGGAATGTATTAAAAGCAGCGAAACTAAGTTGTGCAAGCAAGCCTCTTTCTAACATTCAGTCAGCTGTTCTTTCTTCTCTTCTTTCTCCCAAATCACCTTCTTACTGCACACAAACCCCCAAGAGCGCTTCCATGTATGCGTTCCATCTATGTACGTTCATTCTGCCTCCTCATGGATGTTTATCCATGATTCCTACGTCTCACACGCGTCTTTCCCTCAATATATTTTAACTTACACAGTTGACACAGCCTACAGTTGAAGATGAAGACCAAGGGCAGCAGAGTGCAGGAATGAGTCAACCACAGTGGACCACAGAGATGAAAGACAGAGGCACAGAGAGAGCCTTTGCTCCCTTTCCTGGTGGGCGGTAAAGAAAAGAGGACCTTTGGGTGCAGTTTCTTTCTCCTGGAGAAAGTTATCACTTGAAGTCAGTCTGCCTTTTTTCTGTCTTCTCTGTCTTTACAATTGCCTCAAATAGCGACTATATCAGGCAGCAAAATTGCCTCTCAGTTATTAGTTTCTCACCGTCTTACCCCCTACATGAGAGGGGACTGGAGTGGGTGGGAGAGGGACTGTGTGTCCTTCCCACAGTCGACTGGGATGGAGAGCGCAATGAAAATGCTTACTAGGATATTCCATGCTTGAACTTGATTGTCCCCCCAACCCTCCTTTGGGGAGCTTGAACTCAGAGCCTTGGACGCCTTGGACACACAAGACATATTCTGGGTCAGCTTCCTCCTCTGTGAGACAGAAACTTATCCATCCCTTCCTCTGTTTGGTTATGTGCTAAAGGAAAGACATCGATGGACATTCTAGCCACTAAAATAACATTCCCTGCTGCCCTCCCAGGATCAGAAAGCAGAAACTCAGATCCAATGTTGCAAATGAGCTTTGGATCATGTGTGTGTGCAACTGGAGCTAAGAAAGGACTTTTATGCTCACATGTAACCTGTACCCTATGGATGCTGTGTGCGCTGCTGGTTCTGCAAGGGTTATTTTTGCAGACAACGTATCCACCACCACCCCCAGTTTCTGTCTGTGTAGCTCCCAGCAGATGTATTAAGTATAGTCTTGGAGCCTTTCCAGGCTCTCTCTTTAAGACACAGAGTGTTGAATATTTCCTGCACACAGCAGGCAGCTCTGGCCTGGCATAGTGCCAGGAAATCTGCTGGGTGCCATCCCCACCCCTTCCCTAGTGTCTGGGCCCCAGTCCTAACTTGTCCAGGTTCCCTGGAGCTTCCTTGGGAAATGGGGTAAAAGCCAGAGCAGAGGCTGCCACCACAGCACCATGGCTTAGAGCTACAATTACCTGCTCCCCTGCTCCCTCCAGAGCCCCACAGAAGATGGGAGGACTTGCTGCTGGCTGTGCCTTTGCTTGCAGAAGCCGGTAAACCCTTTGGGAGGCACAGGGGCACCTGAACTATCCCGAAGAGAGGCTCTGCCTTGGTTGAGAAATTTCCACAGGAAAATGAAAAAGCAGAGATGAGCGGAGTGCTGAGCTAGTCTCAGAGGATGCCCCACCTACCCAGTGGAGACCCCATCTGTCTGGGTTTGCAATGGGAGTTGCTTCATGGTGCACTCTCCTGGCTAATGCCTCTTTCCTCCAGCAGCCACACAAACTGAATCCATGCTCCTCTCCAAACACTGCCAGCAGGGAAGGGATGATGGCAGTCCCTTGGACAGCTCCTATTGGGATCCTTGTCCCCTTCCTCTCTCTCCTTTCAGTCAGTTGGTGAGCTCACTTGCACAGGCTGAACTTGGAGCTCTCTGGACTCAGTGTTTGCATTTCAGCAAGAGCTAGGATTCCGCCTTTAAAGGTCTCTTTTCTGGTCTAGGATTCTGGTCCCTCTCCCTCTCCCTTTTGTCTGTCCATTTATTCCTCAACCGCTCCCCACATTTGTGTTTATTTGCTAATGGGTAACGTGATCACTTGCAACACCCCTGCATCGAATGCCCACCCCTTCCCTAATGGCATTAGAGGTTAGAGGAAATGAGACTGCGGGGTACCAGGACTGCTGAAACCATCCCAAAGACACACAGACACCACCTTGTACCTGCAGAGCTCCCTGTAGCCTGAGCCCAGGATGGCGTCTGAGCTCCTCCCTAGCGAAGAGGCCTACCACAGCAGTCAAGCTTTGTTATCAAAGTAGAACAGAAAAGGGGCAGAGGCCCTGGAAGAATAGGAGAATCAAAGCCTCATCAGTGAGGAAACACTCAAGCAGAAGGACTTAGAGACAGGACTGCCTTCCCGGTGGAAACAATTGCAGTTCCATCGCCAAGTTCAAGTTCTGCCCTTAATGGACTTGTGGGGAGCTACAACCTCTTCTGACCTTAGACCCTTCGTTTATAAACCAGGACAATTGAAATAAATTATCACTAGTGTCTCCCAGCTCTCAAATCCTTTGATTCTGTGACTCCTTCAGTGACCTTGGTTTTGGGTCCCATATTCTGATAAAACCGTATTTTAAAAGGCTGCGCACAAGTGACTGTTAGGTCTCAAACCCTGGGACAAATGGCTGAGGTGCTTATTTAACAAGTCCAAGAGGACCTGGCTGCCAGGTTCTCCTAGCATCCCGCAGTCTCTACCTGTTACAGGGTCTGGCTGGCACACCCTACCCTCTACCCTGAACTCTCCAGCCCAGGGGCTGGGCTGCCTTTCCCTATATAATCCAGTCGTTTTTGTTACCAGCCTCTTTTTCACCTTTTGTTCTCTTGGCTGCTGCGCCTGGTTCCCCCCCCTTTACCTTTCCTTACCCCCTCTCCCCGCATGGCTCAGGGTCATGACCATTCTGGACTGGCCCAGATGTCTCTGACTCTAACTACACTCTTCCTGTTGTCTGTAATAAACTTTCTCCACCACCATACCTAGGAGCAGTCATGTCTTTCCATTTTTTGTTTCCTTCCTTCCTTCCTTCCTTTCCTTCCTTCCTTCCTTCCTTCTTTTCTTTCTTTTTTCATTCAGACTGGGAACTGTCATGAAGGATATTCAAAAGACCAGTCCCTGAATTCATGGCCTCTGCCCTATTTTCCAGGTGCATATACTATGTGCAAGCCTAAGAATGCTGGTTTCCTCTAAGGACGCAGTGCCCATGCCGTTTGGAAAGATGGGCTGCTGATATTCAGTTTGTCGCCATTCTTACTGGAATCTGCTCAGACAAAGCTTCAGCTGCTGGAGCTAATGAGGGAGGGCTTTTATCAAACCCTGGAGGTCAGCGGACGGGCTTTATGGGAAGAGGGAAAGAATGGAGGAAGCTCCATCATGATCAGGAAGAGGCTTTTACAGTAAACCCTGCTTGCTCTCCATCAGGAAGGACCAATAAGTCATCCTGGAAGGTGACTAATAGAAAGTCTTACAGAGGGTGCTCGGTGGTCAATTTTCAAAGATTTAAGGAAACATGGAAATATACCCCAATCACTGCTGTATTTCTATACAAAAATTCTTCTTGATGGTTTCCAGTTCTTTTACACAGGCTTTGCCTAGCAAGGAAGGCTTAGATTATTCTGTTATTTGTTGCAGAAACCACAGGTGCCTGTTCATCTTCTACCTGTTGGAAAGTGAACAATGACATTAACAGTATCGCTGACATAGTTCAGCTTTCCTCACGCTCTCCCTTTCTAATTCACCCTGCTTCTGCTCCATGCCTGCCCAGACCTTGAGTACGGTCCATTTCTGGATGGAGCCTTGGAACCTTCCTCCCACCTGTGTTTAGGCACATCCCCTCCAGTCTGGGAGTTTCCCTAGTCCCATGGCTCTAATCCCCACCTGCCAAGTTCTGCTGACATCTCTTCCATGGCCCAGTTTTCCCCCACTACTCCCATTTCAGCCTTCCTGGAGTGTTCTTTACCTCCAGCCCTGTTGGGCAATCCTGCTACGCTCATGCTTTATGGACCACATGGACAGATCTTGTCCTAGAACATTCCCTTAGAGGAGAGTTGGCACACAGCACCCCTGAGGATATTCTCAGGAAATGAGGATTGTATTATATTATATCATGTCATATTAGTCTCACTTGACCTAATGATAGGAATATGAACATTTTCCCACTTACTAATGTCTCGAAGCCTAGACTGTGGTCTATCCTCATCCGTCTTAGCAGTTCACATTTCTCTCTCACAGCACAGAACTTGGCACGTTGGTGGCAAGCAATCAATATTTACTGAATCAAACTGGTTATAATCAAAAGATACTTCAGCATACATATTAACATTAGCAGAATGCTGCAGTTGGAAATGCTAGCCAAACCTAAATCTTAAATCTCTCTCTCTCTCTCTCTC
>LOEQ01000901.1:305297-316641 GCA_001685075.1 Bramus lutescens | reverse complement strand
TTTATGTTGAGGTTTTTGATCCATTTGGACTTGAGTTTTGTGTATGGTGATAGATATCGGTCTATTTTCATTCTTCTACATATTGATATCCAGTTATGCCAACACCATTTGTTGAATGTGCTTTTTTCCATTTTATATTTTTTTGCATTTTTGTCAAAAATCAGGTGTTTGTAGGTATGTGGATTGATATCTGGGTCTTCAATTAGATTCCTATGGTCCTCCTGTCTATTTTTATCCCAACACCAGGCTGTTTTCAGTACTGTAGCTCTGTAGTAGAGTTGAAGTTAGGGATTATGATGCCTCCAGAAGTTCCTTTATTGCACAGAATTGTTTTGACTATCCTGGGGTTTTTGTTTTTCCATATGAAGTTGAGTGCCATTCTTTTGAGGTTTGTGAAGAATTTTGCTGGGATTTTGATGGCAAGCAATGAAAATCTTGACCCCCCAAGACTAGATGAGATCATTTTCTCCAGTCTCGTATTTCATCTCATATCCTGCCCAGAGAGGCGGTAGTAAGACACTTGGAAGGCCCCCTTTTCAGTATTGAAGTCTTCTTCCTTCATAGCTGGGCCACCATTATATTGTGCTCAGCTAAAGGTCACACACACACATATACATGCACACACAGGGCCTACAGATTAAAATAATACTGACAATGAGAGAGTCTAACTAGCATTAGCCTCCAGTTCTACTCATGATTTCCTATAGGCTCCCCAACTCCCTTTAGCTTTTCTATGACTACATAATGACCCTGCATCTCTTTCTGCCTTCTGGAATCCTCTATACTCACCAAACACCCTAATCCTGAAAGGGCTCTGCAAGAATCTCACTTTGCTAATTACAATCTGAGTCAGATGCCCAGTGAACTTGACTTGCTATAGGGGCTATTCCTGGCCTCACTGGAAAATAGAGACTCATCCCTCCTGAAGTGAGATTTTGTCTGTGTCTTAACAAATAAAACTTGTCTGAAGATCCCAGTGCAGAGCTAATCCACTAGAGGCCAGAGATTGGTGGCACACACCTTTAATCCCAGGAGACAGAGGCAGAGGGAACTCTGTTAGTTCAAGGCCACCCTAAACTACACAAGATTGAATCTGCCTAAAAGAGACAGTGCTTTTAATCCCAGCACTAGGGAGGTGGAGACAGGAGTGATGTGGCTAGACAAAGAGAAGAATATAAGGCGGGAGGAGACAGGAACTCACTCAGGTGCAGTCTGAGAGCAGCTCAGCCTGAGGCAGTCAGTCTGAGGACAGGCTCACCCTTTCTGTCTGAGCACTGGTAGAGGTGAGAACTCTCTAGTGGATGGCCACACTGCTTCTCTGATCCTTCAGCCTTCACCCCCTGCTATCTGACTCTGAATTTTTATTATTAAGACCAAATAGATTGTGTGCTATACTCTCCTCTGGACATTCTCTATCCTATTGCTTTTGTTACCATCTGAAAGGCCTATCATATATTAATTTGCATGTTTATTGTCTGGAGCAAATGTATGTGCTAAGAAGAAAAGAGTGTATGTGTCTTGCCCACTGTCATAGGTCCTACAGACTGGCACACAGTAGCACCCAATTATATTGTTGAATGAAAGAAAATGTGTTAAGAGCATCCAATTTAGTAAATACAGCAGACCACACCAATGTTAGAGTAAATACCTTTAAGAATACAAATCGTGTTTCAGAGAAGACCCATCACAGGCATTGAACATCCAGACTGCAAGATTCTTCCAACAAATCCTATCAACAAATTAATTGATGCTGCCTCCCCTGACACTTCTGCTGCAGACTAATGGCATGTCGATTTCACTGTCTCTCCATCTATCAGCCCTCAATACAGCCAATTATATTTTTTAACATGCAGAAAGCAACCCTAAAATAGATGAAGATACAATCATAGTGTATGTACAGCACCTGTAATCACCATTTGGGTAAAGGAAGGGTTCATAGCTAAGAAAACAGCCGTGGAGGAAATGAATTATTTTGTTATTACCTCAGTAACAGAGAGCTTCGTCGTGGGCAAGAGTGACATGCTGATCCATGCAAGGCTGGAAGTCACAAAAGCTCTAAGTCAGAACATCTGGTCCCATCCCCACCTCTACTGCACCAGGTGACTTGGGTCAGGCCACTGCACCTCTCTGATCCTGAGTGTTCCTTCTGTGAAGTGAGAGAACACGTTCTACCACCTCTCTGAACTCTGGGATTTCATCTGTCTGTATTCACTGATTGGTGTACCACAGTATGTGCTGATGTCAATGAATGCAGCAGAGCAGATACACAGAGTATCACTGACTTAATATAGGATAGGGCTAAAAGGCCTTGACCTCCAGAATCCCTGTGGGAAGTAGACACCCTTTTTTAAATATATTTTTAACATGAATTCAAAGTCACACCTGTGTTGATTTTTCACAGTGACTAATAACTGAAAAGATAGACAGACTTGAGGTCAGTAGATATGGGCATTGCTAGTTACTTTTCTCCTGCTGGATAAATACCATGACCAAAACCAACTTGAAGAGAAAGGGGTTTGCTTCACCTTACAGCTCACAGTCCTTCATGGAGGGAGAAGGAACTCTGGAGGCCTGGGACCTAGAGGCAAGAACCAATAGATGCAGAAAGCACAGAGGTAAGAGCTGCTTACTGGTTTGCTCACCTTGGTATGCTTGATCAGTGGCTTTCTTATGCAACCCAGTTACACCTCCTCAAGGTTACTACCACCCACAATGGGCTAGGCTCACTCACGTCAATCATTATTTAGAAAAATGCCCCCACAGACTTGCTGGCAGGCTGATTTGGTGGAAGAGTTTTCCTAATCGGCATTTACTTATTCTAGACATTCCTAAGTATGTCAAATAGGAGGAAAAAAAATAAAACACCAACCAGCACAGTAAGCAAATATATCTAGTTGTCTTTGGTGTGGAGATGGGGTGTACTTGTCTGGGCCTTGGGAAGCCAAGTATTAAGGGTGTTTCTTCTTAGCAGTTTTTGAGAGGTGCCATTATCCTCATCTCGAACATTTGACTAAATGTGGAAGTACCAAATCTCCTTGCACTTATGACTTATTACGAGACTCGCTTCAGAAAACTGTGAGCTGTTTCCTTCTTCCTTCTTGCCCAACTTCTCTATCCTGTTCTCCTCTATCCTCCAAGTGCACCCTTCGCCATCTTCCCTGTGTACCCATGACAGATAATCCCCTTACCAGCCTACCAAGTTCATGAGCAAGGGAGCCTTGCAATACTAGCTCTGGTTGCAACATCTTCACTTCTAGATCAAAACTAATGGCCTACTAATAAGTTCCACTATCAATTTCAATATCTCAAACAAGTATGTAGATAGAGCTTAACATATTTATTATTAGCCTCTACCTTAGAATGTTCTAGATCCCCTTTCACTGCATTTAGTTTGCAGTGATACACATTCAAGTCTTGCTTCTAAAATCTGAATAGCCCCTAAATGTCTCCTTTTTTGCTATCATCAGTGTATGTCTCACTTTCACAGTTCCTACCTAATATAGATCCTGAGGATCCCTCTTTGAGTAATGAACAAGGATGGCATACTATCCTGGAAGTTCAAATGTATTGGAGATTAGAAGGTCCAGGTGAGCATGAGCTGGAAAGAAGGTCCAGGGCCTCTGTTTCCAGCAGGGTACCTTGTGTTCTCAGAGGGAAGAATGCTGTATCTGCACATGGCAGGAACAGAATCACAAAACAGTGAACTCCATCTTTGAGCCATTTGATTAGGATGTCTAATTCCATTCATGAGGATGGAGCCCTCATGACCCAGCTACCTTTCAAGGGATATGCCTCACATTAAGATTGCACCAGAGTATCTCAGCATGAATCTGGATGAAATACAAGCATCCAAATCACAGCAACAGAGCAGAGTGATAAACCTGTCTATGTTACAGATTAAGACTTTTGTGTATCAAAGAAGATAACTGGAGGACATTTTGATTGTGGCAAGATAAAGAATACAATTCTTAAAAAATAAGTGTAATATAGGACAAAAAGCAAACTATTCAGCCTTTCAGGACTCTGCAAAGCAATTAAAGACAAATGATGAATTGGAAAGTATTTATTCTTAAAAGTTAGTTGAAACTTTAGGCAATAAAGATGGAGCATATGATCTTCTTGCCTAAGGCTCTCTCGTTCTTGATCCAACTTGGTTAGTGCAAATTGCAGTCTTACCAATGCTAGGAAAGTTGTAAACCAGAAGCTTCAAGGTCAGAGGGATGCAGATCAAATCAACCTCATAGCTAGAGGATGGATGAAGGAACAAAACCTAGTTTAAAGTGATGAATTCTCTAAGAATTAAATGGAAAGAAGCCACTACAGCTTGCAATGCCAAGGCTGCAACCCTGGGTTTGTGATGCATCAGGAATAAATTTAATGAGGAACATCCTGGCAGTAAGAAGGCTATAGAAAAGCTAGAATAAATTTCCTGTGTGTTCCTTGATGACTGGAAAATGTGCATGTGTAAGGGAGACCCCGGAAAGTCACAGAGACTAGAGACCTGGCTGTCAGTATCCCAACTCACACATGGACGAGTCAACACAGAGTGTGTTGCATGGCTTTTCCTGGGGAAATGTGAACAAACCCTATATACCAGATACAGCACTGACAACAGACCAAAAAAGAAAATCATTCCGCCCAAGTCTAGTTTGGTGAACCAACGAATTTATTGGAGTTTGTGATGGCTAATACTGATTATCAATTTGGTAGGATCTAGAATTAATGAAAGACAACCCTCTGGGTGTGTCTCTAGACATGAGATTATCTAGATTAAGTGTATTGAGATTAAAAGACCAATCATCAGTGTGGGTAGTACCTTTCCTTGTCTGAGGACTCAGCCTGCATGAAACAAAGTCAGCTGAGTACCAGTCAGTCATCCTTCCCTGATTCTTGACTGAAAATGCAATATGACCAGTGGCTTCACGGTTCCACCACTGTGATGACGCTTACTCTTAAATAGTGATCCAAAATAAACCCTTCTTTCCACAAATTGCTGTCTTAGTTAGAGTTTCTATCGCTTTGAAGAGACACCATGACCATGGCAACTGTTATAAGGAAAACATGTAATTGGATCTGGCTGACAGTTCAGAGGTTTAGTTCATTATCATTATGGCAAGAAGTATGGTGTCACACAGGCAGCTGTGGAGGAAGAAGCTATGAGTTCTACATCAAAATGCTCAGGCAGAAGGAAGGGGGGGTGACACCGGCCCTGGCTTGAGCATTTGGAGCTTCACAGCCCCACCCCCAGTGATGCACTTCCTCTGACAAGGCCACACCCATTCCAACAAGATCACACCTCCTAGTAGCGACACTCCCTATGAGCCTAGGGTGGTCAATTACATTCAAAGCATCACATCAGCCTTTGTCAGGTTTTTTCATCACAGTAACATGTAAAGAACTAGTATGTGGGGCGAGGGTGAACCATTATTTATAAGAGCATGGTGACTCAAAGGCAACTTTGTCACTGAAAAGTATGCCTGAAAATAAGTTGCAAAATAAACAACTTGCAGGCAGCTTCATTGAGCACAGTCTCAGCCAGCAATTGCTTACAGTTTATATAACCTTGGGATCTTTGTGAGTTGATGAATTTGGTTATTTCCATGGTCTTACAAGTCTCCCTCTTCTTTCAAAAGGGTGTGTTTCAGTTTACAGAAACAGTTACACAAAGCAGGGAAAGACTTTAACAACCTTGGCCCAAATCCCTAGGTGGCAACTAAGCTGTACAGACAGAGGGACCCTGCAGCAAGCAAGCTTAAAACTGGAGCCCTAGGCATATCCGTCAGTCACCAAACATCTTAAGTCTAAGTTTTTCAACACCCTCACCAGAACTTGGTGGTGTTCACCTTTTCTATTACAGCCACTTAATGGTATTTATCATTACCATATTAAGGTTTTGAATTTTCTTGTTGATTAATGATACTGGATATCTTTTGATGTTCCCATTAGTTATCCATATATCTCTGTTTTGGTGAACTATCTTTCAAGTTACATGCCTGTTTTTTTTAATCTATATATTCATGAAATACATATACTCATTATAATGTACAATAATTAAAAATAGTTTGGCAGTTTCTGAAAACAAAAGTAAGCATACTATTTTCATCTTTTCCTGTCAGGGCAAATGTTATTTCATGCTGTTTTGTTGCTGTTGCTCAAGTTTCTTGTAAATAAGTGGTGTGAAAAACATCAGATTTCATGCATTGGATATTTGACATCAATTTTCTTTTCATTTTTGGTGTATATAGGAATGACTTTTTGTACATAACTTAAAAGCTTGGAATGCAGGTTGTGGCATGCTGCAAGCAAGACAAGTTTGCAACCATCTCAGGCAGCCTAAAGCTGCGGACAGATAGGCTTGGCTCCACCCACACTCCCTGGAACCCAAACCTACAAAAGCTGGTGGGAGCATGTTTGTGTCTGTGAGCTATTAACCCCCAGGTCTAAATGGTTATTGGAACCAAATTTATATGAAGACGTTTTCAGTAGAAAAACTTAATTTTTAGAAGAGTTGTTTACCAAAGGCAATTCCAATCTCAATTGCATGGGTTTTGTGCAACAAAAATAGCTGGGAAGCCACTGAGTGATGCCAGCTCGCTGTTAGGGTCACCTGTCATGCCTGCACTGGGCTGGACTGGGCTGTTTTGTGCTTTCCCACGATGGCTCCTGTGTACTGATGCTTTGTAATGCATGTGTAAATGGCTGCCCAGCTTATTAAAATGCCTGACCATGGCTTCTGCAGTCTAGACCTTGTGTGGAAAGAATGGCACACACTGTGAGCATCTTTCTGACAATGAATGCACTTTTCCTACCTCTTTCCTCTACCCAAAGAGTAAGCCTGACTGTGCTCACACATGAACTCAAAGTACAGAAAAGGGCAAAGCAACACACAGTTTATAATGCTGCGGATGCCAGAAGCACGCTGCTTGCTTGCAAATACTCTATACCATTATTTCTATCATTGAATTAACATATTTTCTCGATGTTAAAAACACATAGTGGTACAAACCCACATTCTCAGCACTTGGAAGACAAACAGGAGGAATGCTACAATTTGAAGCTAGTCTGGGCTCCACAGTGAGGTCCAAGTCAGCCAGGGTTACATTATGAAACCCTGTCTCAAAGAGGTAAGCATCAGAATTAACATACAGACTGGCAGCTCACTCTGACATATTGACTCAAAGTACATCATAAAAATATATGACTCCCCAAATGTATACAAAAATGTCCATAGCAAAATTCTTCATAATAATGAAATCTGGAAAGAGCCCAATTGGTCTTCAGTTAGTAGATGGATAAGCAGTACATGGAACAACTCTACAGCAGTTGAGAGCTCAGCAGTCAAAGGGTTAGGCCACTGGCATGCAGCATTGAGGGTAAATCTGAAGCCCACTACATTAACTGAAAGAAAGCAGAATGGACGGTGACATATTGTATGCTCTTAGTCACATGAGAGCTCAAGAAAATGCAGAATTAAAAACAAATGAAACAAAAAACAATCGCTGTTTAATGGGCTCAGAAGCTGGTGAAGACTGACTTAACTGGGGTAAGGTTAGATTGATAAAAATAATTTAGAATTCTGACAATGGCTGGACAGTCACACAAATTTACTAAGATATAACAACCTGTACCATTTGTTCTAAGGAATTTTAGTATGCAAATTCTATATCAGTGAGGCTGTCTTTAAAGGTATCAGTGAAAAAGTGGAGATCCACGTTACATGTGGCAAGAAGATATTTGGAATTTATGTAATTATAGAGAGACTAAAATCTAGAATGAATTTAGTTACAAATACATCTGTATGCACTGTACACACAGCTCAACCAGAAGCAGAAAATCTGAGAAGGTGAAGGGTAAATGGGCAAAAGATAACAAACAAGTGATTTACAAAACACAACCCTGAACTGTCAATAGTAAACATTTAAAGACCACAAACTCATTAGAGTGAAATTGTCAATTGAAATCACAGTGAAGCATCTATTCCACAACATCCAGGAAAAACATTAAAAATCTGATCCTACCAAATGTTATTGAGCCCACGGAGCAACAGCATTCTTCACATCTCAGGGGCGAACACAAGTGCAGCCATTACAGAATGCATACAGACAGATTCTACAGCCCTGAAGCTATGCATTTCTCAGGACTCACCTACTCTACCCCAGTACATACAGGTATACTCTTGTACTGCAGAATTCTCACCCATTCCGCACAAGGAAACTCATACGGGAATATTCATGACTGTAGATGGCTTTTAGGGTTCAATATTTGCATTGCATCCTATCTGGACCATTTGCTCTGCAGCTGCCATTAGAATGGGGATAACCAGACCCACCCATTGAGGCACTGTGGAAATGAGGAGTGTCCACGGAGGATGGACGACGATGCTGAGCACTTTCTCAACCTTCAAAAAGCACTGCTCTCAATCCCTGCTCTAATAGGTGTTCATAGCCTACCTACTAGGAGTCCCTTGACGGTAAGATGAAAGAGTAGACGGAAAAGTCTCCATTTCCCCATCCTGCAGTTTCCAAAAATGCCACCCTATTCCCTTCACTCCAAAGAATTTAAAGCCAGAAGCAAAGATATTTCATGGAAAGAGTGAGTGAGGAGCCTTGGCCACCACCAGCTCAGGAAGTTACAGGGCCACACCTTTGCTCCTCTCTGGATTCCAGCAGGAGTTACAGAGAGTCCGCCTCAACTTAATATAGCGTCTGGATCATATTCAAATGGGAGTATGGTAGCCTGGAATACTAAATGTGCTTTTATATGTCCAGCGTGACACACTATTCCTGGTCCTTAAAAACTTAAAAGATCATCTTCATCTGTTTAAGCTACAAAAGAAGCCCAGTATGTGTTAGCGGGGTTGAAAATAAATGTTTTGATCCCTTCGTCTTTAATTTCACAGGGATGTTCATGGCAAAGGAGGTTAAAATGGGGTTGAACTTAAGGGTGTAGTAGAACATATTCCTATTACAGATGTGTTTAAGGTTGGAAATCAGGTTGGTCTGGTAAGGCCTAATTAGAAAAAATTGTCTAAATAGGCACTCCAGACCAAGGTCAAATTTGGGGGCCACATGGAACCAGCTAAGCTTTGAACAGAGGAGAATGCTGCGGATTGAAAGAAAAGAATCACAGACTGTGGTCCCAGTTAGGATGCTAACTTGCTGTGTGACTTGAAGAGGCCTGTTCATAGCTCTTCCTGTCACTACGGACTCAGTGAAATGTCTTCTCTAGACTTAAGACTCATAAACATAGTTCCCATTCCTCAAGCCCATGCTATAATAAGGTTGGGGCTACAGTTTACTTGGTCCAGTACTTGTTAGCAGGCTTGTTAGTGCTTCAAGCCCTAAGTTCAATCCTCAGTGCTACAGACATCAGGTAAGATGCTAGCCACCTATAATGCCAACATTCAGGAGTCAGAGGTAGGAGGTTCAAGAGTTCAAGGTCGTTATTGACTGTATAGTGAGTTCAAGAACAGCCTAGGTTATAGAAGACCCTGTCAAAAAAAAAAAAAGCCCATAGTATAGAAGTTTTCTCCAGTGAGTCCATGGCTATCCCCTGAGGACAGACAATGCTATGCTTAGGTACAGGAGCAACAATGGGGGAGGGGGGGTGAGGAACAAGAGACAGAAAATGAACTAAGAAACTGTGAAAGGGTCACACTATTTGATCAGGGTGGTTTAGGGTATATGTGACCTAAGTAAATACAAGTTCATGGAGGTTTGTTCATTGAGGAAGGATACCCAGGATGCAGTGTGAACTCGACACAGACGCTAGTCACTCTCCCCCTTGCTGTGACCCAAATTCCCAGCCAAAAGAAACTTAGAAAGAGCTTATTTTGCCTTACAGCTCAAGATGCTGTTTGTCGTGGTCAGGAAAGTCTGGTCGTGGGTTTCTCAATGAAAGCAAGCGGTCATATTCCAGCTACAACCAGAAAGCAGAGAACGGGACAAGTGAGGCTGCCTACAAACCCCCAAGAGTGACCCCCTTCCTTTAGTCTGGTACCACCTCCAAAAGAGTCTGCAGCCTTCCAAAACTACCTGGCACACTGGGGACCAAGTGCTCAAACACATGAGGCCATTTCTCATTCAAACCACAGCGCTATCTGACACTAGATTAACCGTTCTCCTTTCCTCCATCTCCGTTTTCTTCTCTAAAAAAAAAAACAAGGGCTGTAGGCGCGATGGTTTCCTGGCAAACTGCCTTAATTAATCTGACTTTAAAGGCAAACAGCATATAACATATATATAAACCAGGGATGGATGGAGGCAGGAGCAGATGTGGGCCATGTTCCTGCCTTAGAGGCTGTCTGCTCTCCAGAGGGCCGGCCCCTCCCTGCTGAACTTCTCAGACTTTTCTGGTGTCGCCAAAGTGCTGCTGGGAATTTTTCTGCATAACCCTGCTCCTAAATCAACTCCCAGGAGGCTGGGGGTGGAGGAGGGTGCCAGTTTAAAGTAGGTCTGATATGATCCAGGACCTGATAGGGTTTCAGCTGCTGACTTTCTGGCAAATTGCAGAGAAATTAAAGAGATTCTTGCAGAGGTGAAACGGCTCAAATCCTAGGGAGGGGACGTGCTGCTCAGAGAGAAATACAAAGACCAGATTCATCTGGTTCAAGAATTATAAATAGAACAGTCAGATTAGATTCGGCCGAGGAATGGGGGCACCGCGAAGGAGCCAAGTTCTCTCTGAAGAAAGAGGCGAGGCTCCGAAAGTCCGAAACAAGCATAATAGGCTTTCCAAAAGGGAGGAAGAAAGGTGGGGATGAAGAAAAACTTCAAGTGGACCCTTTCTTTAATAACTTCATTCAAGCAAGCAGGCAAAATCATGGGTTCCTGTGAGAGAGGCTGAAAGTAAATTACCTCCCCATGAGGAGCCTTCGCTGTAGCACCAATGAAAAGGGTTTTCTGCTCCGTGGAAAACACAAGCCACTTCCAAACTTTAAGTTAAAAGCCTGGCCAGGAGTTTAGCCTCTCTGTGCGTCTGTCTTGGAGATGTTTATCCAGCGGGTGGAGATATTGAGATGGGCCTGGTTTTCAGGTTGATTTTTTTTTCCGTTGCTCCACATAAGGTTTCCATCAGATGCAGTCTGCGTACTGGCACAAGCCAGGAGGCTGTCAGAGAGGAGGCCCAGATTTAACTTCAGCAGGCGCTAGCTAAAGCAGAATTTGGTTTGGTAAGAACAAAGCCACCGTGCAGGGACCAGGCTGGAGGTAGTGCTGGGAGCTAGGCGGAAGTACAGTGGCTCCTGCCTCCAAAGGCCCCTTCCAGCCTCTATCGCCATATGGGCTCAGAACAGTCTCTCTGACTCTCTAGGCTGCAGATTCCCCATCTGTTGTAATCAGTCTGG
>LOEQ01000901.1:300297-302797 GCA_001685075.1 Bramus lutescens | reverse complement strand
GCTGTGGAAAATACCATAAGCTAGCCCTTGATGGAAACTGAGCGATGCCAGACTCCTACCTCTTTCTTTTTCTTTCCTGGCCATTAACAGCTTCTTCTGCTGCATACTTCCTGCCATTACCATCCAGACGTCTGAAACAAATAAAGCCACACAATCTAGACTAGAACTTCTGCAGCCATGAACCAAACAAAAACTTTTCTCTTTACTCATTGATTATGTCGGGTATTTTATTACAGGGGCAGTATGCAGACTAATACACGCTACAACATAGATGACCACTGATGATATGCTAAGCTACATAAACTGCTAGCAAATAAGCCGAGTACTGTAAAATCCCACACATGAGAAGTGCCTGTGGTAGTCAGCAGATGGGAGATGGATGGTGGCTTGAAGAAGTAGGAGGGCCATAGGGAATGAGTCGCTATCGTCTGTAGACCACAGGGATTTAATACCCAAGTGATGTGGAGATGGACGGTGATGGTGGCTGCTCATAGTACAGATGTCATCCCACTAAACTCTGTGCTCAAACACGATTACTGTGGCAAGATTCTTGGCATGTATCTTTTACCACAATAAACACTTATTATTAAAAAATTAAGAAAATAATTAAAAACAAAGTCTTAGTGGATAAGTTCAAGGACAAAATAGAAACACAATACTGAATTCGAAAATGGGGACAATAGAAATTATTCAATCTGAACAGAGAGAAAATAAATCAAAAGAAACACAAACAGCTCTTAGGACTTGTGCGCTAAAAGAAAACACAAAACCAAAACCAAAAACATAATATTTATGTCATCAGAGTTCCAGAGGGAGAGGAGAGCTTGGGTGGGGTTTAGTTTGTCCTCAAATAAATAATTGGCTAAAACTTCCCAACCTTGACAACAAATTATACTGATTCAAGAAGCCTAGAGAAATCAAATAAGACCCAGCTGAAGAAATCCACACTTGGGCACAGCCCAGTCAAGCTTCCCCAAACAGAAGAGGGAGCAAGACCTCTGAAAGCAATGGCAGTGGGATGACAGCAAAGAAAGCTTGGGAAACACGTTGAGTGGCAGCAAATTTCGTGCAGAAACTGGAGCACTGGAGGAAGTCACACATACTGCAAGGGCTAAAAGAATATGACTGTCAAATCTAAACCCTATAACCAGTGAGAATATCCTTCAAGAATAAAGAAGAACTGATGTGTTAACACAGAAAACACTAAGTAGGTTTCTTGCTGGTAGAACTATCTCAAAATAAAAGCTTTAAAAAATAGAAAGTAAAGGTTTTTTGTTTTGTTTTGTTTTTGTTTTTAAAGACAGGGCTTTTCTGGTAGCTATGAAGCCAGTCCTGGAACTTGCTCTGTAGACCACGCTGGCCTTGAACTCACAGAGATCTGTCTGCTTCTACCTCCCGAGTGCTGGGATTAAAGCTGGGCACCAACCACTGCCCAGCAAGGTGAAGTTTTTAAAAGAGGAGGGTGTAGGTGACTCTTGAATCATCAGGAATCAAAGTACAACAAACAAAAGTGTGTTCATCCAGTAAGCAAAAGAGACTTTACTTCATTTCCTCAATCCTCTTCCTGGTAAAAACAAGAACTGTAATCCTGACTATGCAGCTGCAGTTGTCTGTACAGGCATGTTTGAGACAATTTACGGACACGGAAGAGTGAAGGAAGGTGAGATTTCCACACTTCATATGAACTTATCAATGGAATGGAACAGAAAATACAGAAAAAGATCCATGTAAGAAAGCTCAACTGATTTTTTTTAAGATTTATTTTTACGTGCATGAGTATTTTTCCTGCATGTATGTATACGTACCACATGTGTGCCTGGTGCCAAGATGGTTGTGAGCCATCATGTGTGTACTGGGAATAGAACCCAGGTCCTCTGCAAGGGCAGTGAGTACTCTCAAGAGCTGAGCCATCTCTCCAGCCCTACTTAACTTATTTTTGACAGACTTCAAGACAACATAACGGGTGAAAGCAGACTTTTCGATAAATTGGAAATAAAAGGAAAAGACAATTAATAGGAGGAAAGAAGAAGAAAAACAGGAGAAGTAAAAAGAGTGAAAAAGAAAAGCAAGAGGAAGAGGAGAAAAGAGGAAGTCGACCTCAGTTTTATCCTTTAAACCAAGGTATGTAATTTAAGTCCAAGTAGGTCACACATTGAAAGATTAAAAGTAAAGCTAGAAGCTTGTGGTGTGTTTTAGTGGTAAACTGCCTGCTTGGTGTATGTGGGGCACAGGGTTAGTCCCCAGGACTGGGAGTGAGGAGGGAGGGAGACCAGAGGGAGGGAGGAAAGGAGAAGAGGGGTAGGAGCAGAGGGAAATGGTAGGGGATGGGAGAGGAGAGGAGGGGAGAAAAAGGGTAGGGAAGAGAGGGGAGAGGAAAGGAGAAGAGAAGAAAAGAGAAAAGGAGAGGAGAGAGGAGAGGAGAGGAGGGGAGGAGATGGGAAGTGGGAATGGGAATGGGAGGGGGAAGGAGAGGAGAGGAGAGGAAAGGAGAGGGGAGGGG
>LOEQ01000901.1:270784-285907 GCA_001685075.1 Bramus lutescens | reverse complement strand
ATGGGTTAATATAAGCTACAAGAGCTAATAAGAAGACTGAGCTAATGGACCATCAGTTTTATAACTTATGGAGATCTCTGTGTGATTTTCTTTGGGGCTTGCCAGCTATGGGGTATTGGGCGGGACAGAAACCCCAACAAGCCTGCCCTCATGTTACAACCTGGATCTCACATGCCCTTGTTTGGTTCAAATTTGTGGTGACTTATCTCATTTGTGTAAGACATTTTTTTGTGTGTGTATGTGTGAATTAATGTTGGCAAACATTATAGAAACATCGAAAGTAGCAGGAAAAAGAAAATGAAACTCCCATCATGCATCCCTCTAACAGAAACTTTCTGAGGGTACAATATGTGCCATATTGATATTTTAGTTACCTATTACTAGGTGACAAACCGCCTGGCTGTACAGTGGCTCAAACAACTCTTGTGTATGTTTGTGGCTCTGTGGGTCAACTATTTGGAAATGGTCCAGCTGGGTCCATTTGACTTCTGGTAGGCTAGAAGATGTGCCCATAAAAGACATCTTTGGTCTCCTGTCTAGAACCCACACTCCTTTGTCTCAAACAAACACACACACACATACACACACACACACACACACACACACACACACGGTGTCTCATCCACAATTTCCACTCTTCACTTGGACTCCTCACAACCTTGTCTTCTCACCATGGTCCTCTTTCTTGCAGGATGACTTACCTTCCTCATGGTAAAGGTTCCCAGAAACCTGGGTAGAAACCTTGGAAGACCTTGGGCATCACCACTCCTGCCACATCCCATAGGTCAAAGTGTTCCATTAAGACCAATCCAGACCCAAGGGAAAGGAACACCTGGATTCCACCTTTCCAAGCAGATTAAGGCAAATTAAAGGCCCAGTGGTGAGGTGGTGAGCATGTAGAAGAAAAGTCACCACACCCAAGGCTATAGGCCCTATACCTGGTCTCTGTTTTGGCAGAAAGAACAAGTGATACAAATGAAAGTAACGGAAGGGGTGGGAGCACCATGAGACAGAATCATACTGAGGAGAGCCCAACCCAGTCAATGTAAAGAGCAGCCAATGCAGGATTTCTAGAGTGTGGGTTATTCTATATAAACCTGGGCGGTGCTTGAGGTTATAGTGGGACAGGGAAGAAGAAGACTGTCTGAAGATGGACAGATAAAATGAACTAAATGGCCCAGGAAAAGGAGAAGGTGGGAGGAAATGCAGTCCAAACCTGAAATCCTTTCAGTCTGTGTGAAAAGTCGAGTGAATGGGTGTGAACGCTACATGGTTGAGTGGAAGAGAAAAGACTAGGCTGACACATAGACCACCAACCTTCTACGTGAAGGCGAATGCTCATTTGGAACAACTGCTCAGGAGAGTCCACGCCATTCACGGAGCTCATCACCCATTTATTGTCACTCTATGCTGCTAACATTTTTCCACCTTAATAAGCACACTGCTTCAAAACCATATTATATTCACCAGTCCCTTCCTGCGGAATATTAGGGTATTCTGGACATCCTTGGATTTTGTTTATTTTTGTTTAAGTGTTGTGTGTGTGGTATAGTTACACACTTAAGTGAGGCAAGCCCATAGAACCATGCCCATGTGGAAGTCAGAGGACAACCTAGGGCTTCATTCCTCCTTGTTTGAGGCAGTGTCTCTTCCTGTTTGCTGCTGTGTACCCTAGGCTTTCTGGCCTTGAGTTTCCAGGGGTCCTCCTGTCTCCACCTCCCATCCTGCCATAAGAACGTGGGGATTACAGATGCATGCTACCAATGTCTCGCTTACCATTGGTCCTGGGGATTTGAACTCGGGTCCTCACGCTTGTCTGCTAAGTATTTTTACCCACTGACGCATTTCTCCACTCCCCAATCTTAATAGTTTTCAGTAACTTCTTAGTGACAGAATTTGTAATTTAACATGTATAAGAGGTATTTTAAAAGTTTGGTATGCAAAAAAGGATTTATTCCTTCATATATATTCCATCAGCAGATAAAATTGTTTTTCTTTTTTTCTTGCCAGTTTGCTAAGTTGTATTGGGGTAAGTGAATTATTTGAATGCTAATATTTCTCTTTTCTAATACAGATTTTCTGGACATAATAAACATGTCAAATGTGAAACGAATTTATATATTATAAAATTTATATATTATATATATATTTATATATAAATTTATATATTATAAAATATATAAATAAAGATCTTTGAGTATGAATCATTTATAATTTAGAGTAGATATACTCTAAACTTCATGCTATAAAACATGACCGCCCCCTCCACCCACAAGACGACATTTAATCAGTTAGCAAATCTAACCTGCAGTTGGTTGATACTTCTGTCTGTCATTATTTCCTCTTAGATGCTGCCTGTAAACTCTTCAGCACTGGCTTAGTGTAAGAAACACGGAACAGGGCTGTGACTCTATCAGAGACCCAGACTGAGTTCAGTTCCAGTTAAATATGTGAAGAAGGTGAGTAGGGGCCTTATTTTATTCATGCTAATGTGGTGGCTCTCCCTCTTTCTAATGTATTTAATGACCCTATGCGCTTAATGACTTACTGCAATTAAAGCCACCCTGGTTAAGCACTGGGAATTACATTACGCTTCTTAGCGACTGCCTTTGATAAAACATAATAGCAAGATTTCTCTTTCACGTCATAACTCATTTTCAATATTGCTTTTTTCTAACTGTCCTCTCCCACTTGATTGATTACCTGTTATTTCTAAGAAGCACGGTAGATGGGAATGCAGGGCTGGAGGTGTTCTTCTAGGGTTAGAATGAGCTGGCAGCATGGGGAGACAGACTTCCGAATGCTCAGCTTAACAGTGGAAGTAGGGATGTGGGTGGCTCATCAAATTTAACCATGAATTAAGTTGGGTAACTTAATGTACAAGAGGTAAATAGTAGCATGTCCGTCCCTTCCTCTGAGTGGATGGGCAATCGACATACATTAAGCCTCCACAAGGAGGTTTCGAGCTATTTTCTCACCCAGAAAAACCAGGGGTGGGCAGATAGAAGGGCCAGGCCCAAGGCATGGCTGGTTGTGTCTGCTTCGCTTTACTAAGGAAGTGTTTTGACACAGAGGTTGGGCCACAGCTGTAAGTTACTGTTGCCTTCCATTTTTCCTGTTCCAATGGCCTGTCCTTCTGCTTCAAGCTGTTGCCTTACATTGCTGTGACCTTCTAGCTCTTCGCTAATTTCTCACGCTTGCCAGTTGTCTCAACCTATTGTTCTCTGGGAAATAATAAAACAGCAATAGCTCACACTTGTCTACCCCCTTACAAGCTGTATTATTTAAAGTTGATGTCATACACAACAGGTGTCTCCAGGCCTCTGAATGCAGCTGCGGTGACTGGGTAGGTTCTCATAAGCAACAACATCGAGCAAGGGAGCCCTGAGCAATCTTGTCTGTCACAGCATGAAATCCACCAATGGGTTTTATATAAGTGTTTATATTGACATTAGGCCATCACTTTAGAAGGTAACTTCTACAATTCCATTAAAATGCCATAAAGTCAAATTGTCAATATTAAATGAGTATCATGGATTAAAATGAAATTGATCCAAGAATGCTTTCTTTTAAAAAAATAGCCAACGAAGTAAATAAAGCAGTTTTAAGTTATCATAAAATGTAGAGTTGAGGTCAGTGAAAATGAGTTTGATGGGGAAATGTATAATTGATGTAAATTTGAGGAAGAATGCTCAGAAGACTTAAAATATGTATACTTTTAATATCCCTTTTCTCTTATCTTAAGGAAAATACCTGAAATGCAAGAGCTTTTAAAATATATAAATAAAGATCTTTGAGTATAAATCATTTATAATAAAACAAAATTGAATCCGATATAAATGTCCTGGTAAATTATAGTCTATCTACAAGATGGAACAGTATATAGTCACTAAAAATACATTTTGCTAAGATTTTTAATACCATCAAGAATGCTTTTGATGTTCTACTAAGTGAAGATATCATTAAATTGTGCATTGAAATTTAATCTCAAATTACATAGCAGTAAAAATAGGACAAAGGATCTTAATATAATCCTATGGTTTCTTCTTAAGCTATCTGTAGTTTCCAAATCAGAAAAATGAATATCCACAGAGATTCCTATTGTACTCTATGAAGAAAGATTCTAAGTATTGTGAGACCAACAGTGACCAGAATGCTCTTGAGGGGAAAATGATCAGGTAGACTTCATGCTATGACAGACAAGATTAACCAGGACTCCTTGCTCAGTTTTATGGCTGAAAAGCAATCATTCAACAGTTGCTTCTATGAACCTGCCACATAACTTCACTCAGACTTGGAGACTTTTGTCACACAGACCAGATCAAAGTACTGCCCAAGGACGACAAACAGTGACCATTTCCTGTCAGGTAGTGAGGATGCTGCATTAAAGTCACAGTCCTAACGGGAGTCAAGACTTGAGACAATCACCTCTGAAACAGGAGTGCAAATGTTAAACTAAGAAAACTGGTCCTGGCATGCTGACAGGAGGAGATGGACTTTTGTAGTGAATGGAGCGGCGGGCTGGCCTGCTCTTCATCCCGCCCGGCTCCCGCACGGCTAGCTTATACCCCGAAATAACAACACNAACCCATATCTAGTAATCTGTGTACCACCACGGGGTGGTGGCTTACCGGGAAGAGTCTAACCCACGTCCATCTTAGGCCGGACCTTCATGCCTCTGCCTGACTCTGCTTTCTTCCTCCCAGAATTCTGTTCTGTCTTCCCCGCCTACCTATGTTCTGACCTATCAGGCCAAGCAGTTTTCTTTATGAAAGTAACACATAGACCGATGACCCTCCTATATCAGACTTTTTCCTGGAGAGCTAGAGAAAGGCTCCCGGGAAACAAAAGAAAAAGAAGACTTACAAAAGTGGACTCAGTTCCAACTCACATTCCAGTCAAACAGAACAAGGTAGAAAGAAACCATTGGCCATTTGGGAGGAAGAAGCCCTGGCATTTCCTAAACCCGGAGAATGAAGGGTGGTCTGGGAAGCAGTGGCTGTGTTCTCAAGGGCATGAATTCACTCTTCTACGTCAGTGAATAGCAGTCATAGCTACGTCTTTACTCATTCCTCCAGACACTTTCAGTGCTTGGCTCATTTGTTGAAACACTGAAAACCACAGTAAACGCCACAAACCCTCCTCAAGGACTTGTACATCTGTTTTAAACAACCTTAATCCCTCACCCTTGGATTGTGTCTTTCAATTTACAAATGTTTTCTCTGTGGCTTATCTCATTGCTCTTCACAGCCACCCTAGGAGATGGGCAGTGTCTCCACCATTTCAACAGATATGGAAACTTTTTTCTTAATCTAACGAATCCTCCCTGGTCACCTCACTAGCAAGGGACAGTTGTGTTAAAGACCTCCAAAGTCCAGAGCTGTCCTTGACCCAGGGTCTGTCCAAATCCCTCTATCCTCTTTCTCAGTGTGACTTAAATCACTGTCATCTTTCTGTCTCCTTAGATGGTGGAATGCAGAGGATTCTGTTTAGATTGGGTTTGAGCTCATCAAAGAGATTGTCTGCTTTCAAAGGGCTTTCACACTTCATTTGTCCTTACAACTTCTCAGGTAATTCAGACAAATTGAAAACTTTACTTTAGTCTAAATGCACCGAAGGCAGAGTAGGAGCAGAGGGGTGGGCACAGCTAATTGACTCAACCTTCAGATTCACTCGGTGTTACAGACTTGCACAAAGACGAGCTCCCTGCCCACTGAGGACAGTGCCATCGTCCTCGCCCCGTTGTCAGACTCCTGAAACCATGGAGCATATAAAAATCTCTCTTCATGAATTGTATTTTTGTTTCATCACTTTGACAAACGAAAGTCCTTTTTCCGCAAGAAAAAAATAAAACCCAGTTCATACGGTTTCAAGTAAGCCCTCCACTTCCAGAATCAAATATGGCTGCCAAGTAATCCCACGAGGACCAAATGGATGACATCTGGAAGGAAGAATTGAAAGCCCACAGTTTCACTACCCCCACCTGTGTCTCTATAGGTACCAGCGAAGGAAGAGGTGAAATGGCAAGGAGAACCCTGAAATCTCCCAGGGAGGAAGGAGAGGTTGCTATGAGAGCCTCATGATTCCTTGTCTGTACTTCCCTGACTCGCGGAGCGCCTTTCTGATGAGAAAAGGCAGAAGGCTGCATGTTAAGCAGACAGTTCTGCATGTCTTTACAGCCGTTCATCTCCCCTAAACCACAAATCCTATTGCTCAAATCATCAGGCCGGCTGTGAGATCGAGTTGAGTTTTAATGAACAGATTAATCAGTGATGCTTATTGACTACCTCTAGTGTTTCCAGAGCTGTAGGAAACACAGCAATGTACCTTCTGCAAATCCCTTCCTATTTCTTATTCTGGAATTTCCCCATCTAAGATATCTGGACACTGTAACACTGGATTTGCCAGACTGAGAATTATCCTGAAGCTCCAAGAAGGTGGAGAGGATTTAAGCAGTAAATGCTAAAGAAAGGTCAAGTATCATTGTTATTTGAGGAAGCCTTAGCTCTGGTCCTCTTGTATAAGGAGCTCAAAGCATTAACATATCAAATCTAAGTATCAGTTACAGGAGTTAAATTATGGGAATATAACCCTACCAGCAATTTGACAAGATAATGTGTAATCACTCTGCAAGCAAAGGGTAGGGACTTTGAGATTTATGGCTTTACCGCAGGTAGCAACCTCAGTGGGCTGTAGTGATTTGCACAGAAGACACATTGGATCTGACTTGGATAGCTGGCTTGGCCCGTTTTCTGTTGCTGACAGAACCACAAAGATGGGGTAATGAAGAAAGACACAGTTGATCTGGCTCATGTTTCTGGGGGCTGGAAAGACTAAGATCGTGGTGGCTGGTGATGGCCTTCTACCTGACAAAGGGCATCACAGGTGAGTGAGAGCAAATGACTTGGGTCTCTCTTGTAGAACCAACGGTTCCATCAGGGGCACCTTGTGAACTCATCTAATCTCAATAGCTCATTTCCAAAGACCACTGCCATATGACTTTGCTGATTGACTTCCCAATGTGTGAAGCTTCGAGAGTCACATTCGGACAGCAGCAGGGGATGAGCGAGGTGAAAGTAGCATAGGATACCCCTGAAGCTGACGCAAGTCCTGGTCTAGCCAAGGATATCCCTGAAGCTGACCCGAGTCCTTGCCGGAGCCAAGAGAAAGCATGAGGAAATAAGATTGAAAATTTTCTAGCCTTCTTGAGTAGAAATGGTAGGAGTAGCTTAGGAAGGAAAAGAATAAACAGGTTAATTCTTGAATTCCTAACAGTACTCAGCAGGATGTATGCCTTTGTCTCTCCCAGGGAGGGAAGCTGGTCATGGAAATGAAGAGTTTGCCTAAGCAATCATCCCAGAGCACACAAGCTAGACAGGGGTTTTGAAAAAAGAAATTAATCCTCTCTCAACTCAGACCTGCTGCTCTTCTTTAAAACCAAGTCAGTCACAGCTCTTGTTGCCTTTTCCCTCTGAATCCTCTCCCACTTCTAGATCATTCTCCAGTGACACTATGACAAATAACTCTTGTCTCCCTGTCTCAGGCTTGTCCCCTTCTCTAATGAAACTTGTCTAGGCTGGCAGTGGCTTCATACGGTGCTCACCTGAGCATATCAGCCCTTGGTTTATTATGTCATGACATCACCCCACCTTCATGCCATCCCCTCAAGGGTTAAGTCTGTGCCCAGCATGGCTTTCTAGCTTGTCCGCAGACCACATCTCCAGTTTATTTTCTCCTGGTGGCCCCTTTTATCCAAATCTCTAGCCATTGTCTATACACTATTTTTCCATGTGGTCTTGTCTTTGCCCTCTTCTCTCCATGATTTTCTCCCTCCTATTCATTCTTCTAAAGACCAGCTTAAACCAGCTTAAATATCCTTTCTTAGTTGGGGTTGAAAGGTGGCTCAGCAGTTAAGAGCCCTGGTCATTCTTCCAGAGGACCCAGGTTCAACTCTCAGCACCCACGTGGCAGGTCCCAACATCTGTAATTCCAGTGCCAGAGAATCCAACAACCTCTTCTGGTCTCTGTGGGCACCAGGCATGCAAGTGGTACCCAGACACATAAAAATCATTTTAAAAAATGAGAATCTCTTCTCCTAGAATCCTCTTCAACCATTGCTCTAGTTTGATGCTCTGGATCCTTCCTCAGTTTCCTCACAGAGGACCACAGTAACTTGCATACATCCTGTGTCCCCTGCCTATTCCTAGAAGAGGTGGAGACTAGACACATGAGGGGTGTACATGTCTGCAGTAAGTCGAAGGTGTTCAAAGTTCAGATTTCCCTCCCTTAAGTTCAGAGGCAGCTGTTTCTGTTTCCTTGTACTCCAGCCTAGTGCGTCAGAAGGAATGGGAGATTAGGGGAAAGGAAGCAGTTGAGAGAAAGAGTGAACACTGATGAATAAAATGTTTCTAAGATGAATCTAGTGTTCTCACTCGGTGTCCTTTTCCTCTTCTACATAATCTTGTCCATCCTGCTCTTTCTTTCTCTAAAGCATAAACTTACATCTACTCCCATCTTCATACCATCATTAAGCCACATCTGACGAGAGCATATCTGACCCGGGACAAACCGGAAGAATTCCCTTGGCCTGTGATCCTGAATGCTCTCTCGGAAGCCCGTATAGAGTATTTGTCTCCCCTTAGGTTTTCCTAAAGTTGCCAGAGCAACTTCAAGACAGTTTTAGATAGAGCAGTTGAGTGATGAATCCAGATGGAGTGATTGGTCCTACCTCTATTGCACACTGGGGTAACTTTGGTCAGGGTGTTTCCCATCTCTGAGTCTCAGTGCCTAGAAAACATATGTGGAGAATAAGCCCCATTGTCCTGGTCCCCTGCTAGATGTTCCCTGAGGAACAACACTCGAGTCCCTGAACCCTACTCATCTCATGTCCCCATCTGTTCATTTCGCCTCCTCTCCTTTCTCTACGAAACCACTAGAAACCTTGACCACAGCCCAACATGTTGTTCGAATATACTCCATTATTAATTTGATGTTGAAGCCCATCCCCCAAATAGAAAGGCTAAGTACAAAAGAAGCAGCCTTTCCATTGTGTTCAGAACCCCTGCACATCGAGAATGACTAGAACAAAGCCAAAATGCTTTGGAGCTGAACTCGCCAAAGTAACATCCATAAGGTTTTTATTTGGGTTTCCAGGCCCCTGCACATGAGATCTGTAAATGAGACGTGTTGCTACAATCAGTCCCATTGGGAGAGGCTGGCCGTAGACTGAGAACAGCTGTAACACAGTAATCCAACAAAGTCGGCTTCTGAATCAGATATGAGTTATTGGTTCAGTCACAAGGCTGTGGATACGATTTCCCTGCAGGCACTCACACATAGCCTTTGCAGGAATGAAACTATTTCCCCTCCCCACTTTGCTGGTCTAGGTAATAATGTGCCTTCGTTCTGCATACTCTCTTAAGTCTCAGCTTCCTTCCTCTTTGTTCCTATTTTGATTTTCTGCATGAGGCTTCAGAAGAGATCCCTGGGTAGATGAAGCTAACATCTTCTGTGAACCATTAGAAACCATGGCCGCCAAGGCTGTATGCTGAGGACATGGAAAGATCTTGAGAAAGTCCCAGCACTTATTTTTTTTTAAAAAAAAGTGTGCATGTGTGTGTGCACATGTTTGTGTATGCAGTGTGTATGTGTGTACAGTGTATGTATGTGTATGTGCATGTGTGTACGTGTGTGCAGTGTGCGTGTGTGTGTGTGTGTGTAAAACACATGTACATGAATGTACACATTTGTGAGCAGGCACTCAGATTCAGGGACCAGAGGACAAAGGTTTCTTGTCCTCCTCTACTGTTCTCCACCTTATCACTCCGAGTCAGGGTCTCTCACTGAACTGAAAGCTGAACTATTTCATCTGGGCAGTCTGGCAGTCAAGCTTCCAATGTCTGTCTGTCTGTCTCTACCCCTCAGTGCTGGGGCTCCAGGCATGCACATCCATGCACAGCTTTTAACATAGGTGTTGAGAACTCAAACTCAGGTCTTCGGGCTTGTACAGTAAGCACCTTACATAGTAAGCTGTCTGTCCAGGCCTTGAGTAGGAACTTTGTACTCCAAAGCAATTGGAGGCCATGGGAATGAGCCTCGAGGATGTCTCCAGCACTGGGGTGACTCAATTGAAATCACTGTTTTAAATGATGCTGCTTTAACTAGATGATGGGAGGTTCTCCTCTGTATACTGTGAATATGTTTTATTTCCATTGGTTAATAAAGAAGCTGCTTTGGCCTATGGCAGGGCAGAATATAGGTAGGTGGAAAAACTAAACTGAATGCAGGGAGAAGGAAGGGGGAGTCAGGCAGATACCATGTTGTTGCCGAAGGAGAAAACACCAGAACCTTAGGTAAACCATAAGCCTCATGGTAAAATATAAAATAATAGAAATGGGTTAATTTAAGATGTAAAAGTTAGCTAGGAATATGCCTGAAGCATTGGCCAAACAGTGTTGTAATTAATATAGCTTTTATGTGATTATCTGGGTCTAAGTGACTGGAAAAACCAAAAAAGAGTCTCTGTTTACAGCCAATTATGTCCTAAAACTGCAGAGGAATTAAGAGTACAAAACACCAGCTTCTTGAAAGTGGAGTTTCAGGAATGCTCAAGTCCTGAGACAACACTTGTCTGCTAAACCAAACTGGTAGCCCAAACCCCAGAAAGGGTTTGTACCCACTGTGGTTCAGATGTAAAATTCCCCCACAGGTTCCACACTGGCCTGCAGAAAGGCCTGAAAGTGGGCTAGCTTATGATTCACTTTTAAATTGCAAGTCTTTCAATGAAAGGGGTACACATGAGGTTACCTGACAGGAAGGGTACAGAGGACAGGAACTGCCACCAAGCACCACAGACCTACCCTGAAGCTTCATCCTATTCATCTGTCACCAGAGGGTGCCAAGAAGTGTGAAATCAAAATCCCCAATGTCTTGTCTGGTTCAAGTCTGTTCTGAAGAAACAGGAGCCATAGGGCTGAAGAGATGGTTCAGCACTTAAGAACAGGCACTTGCAATGGACCAGAGTTGCAGCTCCCAGAACCCACGTGACAACCAATAGCTGTCTGTAACTAGAGGATCTGATGCCCTCTTCTGGTTTCCTCAGGCATTGCATGCATATGGTGCACATACATACAGGCAAAAACACTTATATACATTAAACAAAAATAAACAGAGAAGATGAGGAGAAGGAGGAGGAGGAAGAAGAAGAAGAAGAGGAGGAGGAGGAAAAGGAGGGAGAGGAGGAAGAGGAGGAGGAGGAGAAGAAGGAGAAGTTGATTTGTGGCTGGGAGATGCTCTGTATTTATCTCATGCAGATGCCAGTTGAAGTGAGACACACATAAACTAGGAGCTGAGGAAAAGAATTTTGTGTGTGTTATTCATACCCCCTGTCACCTCCTAGATGAGTTTTTCCACTTCTATTTATGTCACTGAGGTCACTAGAGAGAACTCTCCCCCACCCCAGCGTCCTCCCCTAGCAAGCTTGATAGGGGCTCTGTTGATCTCCTGTTAAAGTCCTCCAGGAGGCTTTCTGTTCTGCACACCCCCCCTCCTTTCACACTAGAATTAAGAAACCTGTAAGTTGCCACTTATCTCATTATCTCCTGCCTTGCATTTTAATGTGTTGCCTCTAAAGAGGCCCCTTGCTTGCTATTCTAGTTACATGCCTGTTTGTTTGTGTCTCCCAGGGAAATGTGCTACCCATCTTCCAGTCAGGCACTGCCATCCCCCAGGGCTCCAGCTTGGTTCTCTCCTTCATAGAAGGAAAAACAAAAACACAGAGATGGTTTGAATATTTTGCATCCGCCGGAAGCTGTGACTAGACCATCCTGAGAGCCAGGCTCCAAAGCGCTGCACAAAAAGGCAGGTGAAAAATTGGGAATCTTCCCAAGGTACCGGAGCTGGGCCAATGAATAATTCAAGGCGAAAAGCTCTTAAAAAGGCACAGTTACCTGCTTTTCCAGATCATTAGAGACCCTGACAAAAAAAAAAAAGGTTTTATAATCTAATTTAACCAGAAAATGAACCAGATCAGCCAGAAAAGAGCAAGCTCTTTATCCTGCCCAAATTATCCAGACCTTCGTCATTATTAGGTAACTGACAACCTTCCCCTGTTCTCACCAGCTGAGGTTTATGTGCTCAATGGGGCTGACTAGGGCCTTGAGCTAGCAGGTGATGAGCGGGGGAGTGTGGAGGATTTCTTCACACACTTGCTCTTTTTAAGCCCTGCACCTCCACGCACAGCCCAGGGGAGGCTCCAAGGGCTATCCACATGAAACAAAAACTCCTACCAGGAGGAGAAACTAGAAATGGTGACTCCCTGATTTGGTAGACGTTGTTGTTGTTGTTTTGTTTTGTTTTTGCTTAGATTGAGCAATTTCAATAGTGGCTGGTTGAAACCATGCTTTTACTTACATGAAGCCATGATTGTTACTGTTGAAACTGTTACTGATGAAACTGTTTCAATGATCAATGTCTGCTTCCTCAGAACAATCCATTGACCGCTCTGAGGAGCTGGCCACTTCTGATAGTAAAAGAAGATGCTTAGTGGCCAGCAGTTGCCTGGTCCTTAACAGCTGTCACTTTAACACAGAAAAGGCTCCCCAGAGAAGGTTTTGTTGTTTCCCCCCTTTTCTGGTGGGAAGACAAAAGTTTTGAGCATCCATGGGGCCATGAGGGCCAGTATCAGGCCCTGGCTCACGTTGGGATAAATCCCAAATGGAGCTTGTATCATCACTATGCACACATGAGCCTCATTATCAGCTTTGCCTATATCACTGATTCAAAACTATTAATCAGGAGGGTTGAGAGGATGACTCGCTGAATAAAATGCCTGCCGTACAAGCATGAGGATCTAAGTTTAGATCCCTGGGACCCACATAAAAACCAGACTTGTCTATACCCCCAGTACTTGAGGGGTGGGGTAGAGACAGATAGATTCCCTGAGTTTACTGGCCAGCAATTCCAGTGAGTTCTGGGTTTAGTGAGAGACTCTATATCAAAAAATAAGGTGGATCATGATTGAGACACTACAGCTCCAGCCTCTGGCTTCCACAAGTGACTAACACACACATGTAGATGTATACACAACCTACAAAGATTAGTATGTTCTAAGATTATAAATCAGGACATTAAGAACATTACAGAAGGATAAAACACAAAATACGTGATCACTTCAGAAGTAGGCTAGCTTGCTGACTGTGAAGCCACGGTCGAGGGAGTCAACCTGAGTTTGTCTAGATCTGCTACTTTCTAATAGTGTGATCTTTAGTGGTAAGAAGCCAGTCACCCTCTAATGCGTGTTCCCCATTGTAAAGTGAAGGATTGTGCTAAAAGAGTTGATATGTGAATCTTATCTAGCCTGCAATGAGCACTAGATAATTTTTGATGACCCAACATAGAGCAGAGTCACCATTCTGAGAAGCCGGATGGATGATGTACACAATTCTTCATCAATGGCCAGAGATCTGGATAAATTCAACTGGGGACAGCTAACATTGATATAGCTGCACACTGGTAAAAATGCTTTGTGTATGTTAATGCGTTCAATGAATACTTGTAATAATCCTCTGATATGAGCTGCTGTTACCGCACCTTTTCGGGGTGAGAACGTTTTCTCACCTCTGCAAACAGGCAGAGGTTGGAAAGAATGGGCCTGAGGTCACAGTGTGGTGAGAAGCAGAGCTATGGCTTGAACCTTCCAGCTTTAAAAATCTGTCATTGTCCCCTTCCACACTCCAGCAGAGCAAGGCGACTTCTGCAATCCCACACAGCCCCATCAAGGCTGCATCGCCCTCAGCTGTGCCTCAGTGGCTCTGGGTGTCTCATTTGCCCCCAGGACTTCAGCCTCCTGACCCTTCAGGGCAATGACATGGATCAAATCCCTGGAGACACATTCATAGTTGTAATTGTTTGGTTTTAGCTCGCTTGTACTAGCGAAGTCAATCACAAGAGGTACAAGAAATTGCTGCTTTCTGTGTAACCATGAACTTTAGTTCTCCTTTCGATTGCAGGAGCAAGCCTACTTCCCTTGAGTCACGGAAGAGAGATAGATGACCCACTAAAAGATCTTCCCAGCCTCAGCATGTGATGTTATACATGTGTAAGTATGCAGATGAGACATCTGCAAACCCCAAAGAGCTGGGCACTTCTAGAGTTTCCTTAAGCACTGCAGACTGGTACACTGGTGGAGTCTGGGGCAGATGTGGAGCCCTCTCTGCCCCTTGCCTCATGCACACATACTTGGGTGCATGTATGCCAGGATTTTTCTTTGGGGCCACTAATTGTCTCCCAAATCAGACATGGAGACTTATCATTAGTTTTGAAAGCTCAGTCTCACTTAGGCTCCTTTCTGGTTAGTTCTTTTAACTTAACCAGTTTATCCACCTTTTGCCTCAGGCTTTTTACTTTTCTTTCCTTCTGTTTATCTTACTTTCACTGCTGCTGGTATCTGGCTTGCCTCAGGCATGTCCCTCTCTTTGTCCCTGGCTCCCTCCTCCTCCACCTTCTTCTTGTTCCTCATTCAAGCCTAGATTCTCCTATTTATTCTTTCTTCTGCCTAGCCACTGACCATTCAGTTCTTTCTTAGACCAATCAGGTGCCTTAGTCAGGCAAGGTGAAACAGATGCAACACAGCTTTACATAATTAAACACACATCCTTACGTTGTTAAACAAACAGCATAAACAAATGTAACACACCTTTACACAGTAAAATATTCTGCAGCATAAACAAATGTAATACATCTTTGCCCAGTTAAAATAATATTCCACAACATGAATGCATGCATACATACACACGAACTACAAGAACACACCATAAACAGACACATACTGCACACACACCACCACATCATATACTGAACATGAACTCACACCACATACACCATACACCACACACAGGCTCAGGAACATATAGACACACCATATATAAATCCATACCGCATTTATGTGCATGCACATATACCACACACACATTGCATATACACACATCACAATCATCACAAACATACACCACACATGTACACACACATTCACTGGCCACATACATGTAACACATCAAAAAAAAACAACGAAGGAAGGAAAGGAGGGAGGGGAAGAAGGAGGAAGGAAGAGAGAAGAGGAGGGGA
>LOEQ01000901.1:254990-270697 GCA_001685075.1 Bramus lutescens | reverse complement strand
TCATCAAGGCAGGTCCAAGAGTGAATCAGCGTCGATTGATTAATGAACTTCGTGTTGCCTGCAGAGGCAAAAGTGCTCCTGTTTCCAGGTGCCTGTGTTTTCAGACGCTTAGACAAACCTCAGCTTCTGCTTCTCTCTTCCACTGAATGGTTGGTCCCCAAGTGCTGCTGCACTCAGGGGGCTCAGCCAGGACACACCCGCACACCTCCGCAGCCTCTGTCCTGCTTCTCTCCACTTCACAGAACTCATGCAAAGAAAAGCAAAGGTACAAATGACTCATGTAAAAGGCTGCTCCTGTGTTTTGTATAAAGATGGTATGTGTGTGTGTGTGTGTGTGTGTGTGTGTGCTTTTTTTTAATCCTTGGCCTTCTTTTGGATTAATTATGGTGTCATTTTTATACATGACAGTAGCAATCTGTCACCCAGAATTACACAGCAGGCCACCCAGGCTCCGTGCTTCCTATTGTCCTGAGGTAAATCAGTGTGACTTGCAGGAGAACATGCCACACCACCCTGATGGCCTGGCAAGTCCCCTGTCACAATCCACACGGTGCCCACAGCTCCTCTCTTCTAACCCTGAGAGGGTCCTGAAAGAGACTCTGTCCAGGAATGCCACAGCCCCACAGCTAGCTGGCTTTCTAAAGAGCTGAGGTGAAGTAGCACATTTCTTTTTAATACCCTGTGGTGTCGAACTGGAATTGCAGCCTGCTCCTATTTTCAGAGGCCTCCTTGGGAAGAGAATGTGTTTTATCTGCAGATACAATGACTGTACCCCATACCCTGCAGTTCCCATGAAACCCTTGCCAAAGCCCATGAATGCTGGCTTTATGAATTGGTCTTGCAGGTGTTCGGGGGTATGTAATCACTAATGAATAGTACAGAAACACACAAACTCCACAGCCTCTGGCACCGAGCTGCCTGGCTTTACAATTCTGTGAGAAAACACACATGCAAAAAAAAAAAAAAGCTTGCCCTGGGCTCCAGCTTTGCCTAAGGCCAAATATTCATCCCAATCTGTCTCCGGCTGGTGGCACTTTCTAGAAAGGAAAGGCTCTGTAGTCACCCTGTAGGCTGGGAAGTATGTGTCACTTATACAGTTTTCCTACCCTGACACGGTCCAAGCATTGCTTTGGCTAAGAGTTTCATCTTTATGCACAGCAGGCTAGACCAACTTGTGACTTGAGCCAAAAGACCCAGAGTTTAGGCAGGCTGGCTGCCCTGAGAAAGAAAGCCCAGAGAGGTCAAGGTCAAATAGCCCCCAAGAAATCAGTATCTACCCTTGAGCAGGGGAAAGTAGAGGCAAGGAGAAGTGAGGATACAGACTGAATAAGAAGCAGGGCTGGGAAAGAAAGTCTCTCTGTGATGAGTGAACCCAACAGAGGAAGCTTACTGAAAGACCTTTCTGAGAAAGGCTAGCTGAAGATCAAGGGTGGTAGAGAGAGGACCCAGTGAGCGCACCCACTGAGCATACCCATTTAGCACACCCAGCTCCTCCTTGAGGCCTCAGCCAAGGAAAAAGCAAGGCTGATATCCCTCCATGAGATGTTAGCCATTCTTCTCATTTCAAGACAGAGACGATCAGCAACTCAGCTCTCTGCCCCTCCTGGGAGCTGCACAGCACTGGGGAGCCTTGCTGAAAGAGATGGCTCTGATGGGATGAAAGGAGAGTGAGATCCCCATCCCTGGTCATGGCAAACTGAAAACACATCACAGGACATTGGAAGACAATGAGAGCCAGTCATAGGAAAAGCAAGCGACTGATCCTTCCAGAGCTGGGATATGCCAGAATCACAGATGTGACTGCCCTTAGCTGAGTTACTCAGCATTGTGACAAATTATAGATCCAGAAGCAACTTAAGGAAGCAGAGACAAATGTGGCATCTTATTTCCATTAGTGTCTAACTTAGATGAAGTCTTTAATTACAAACGGATGTGACCAAGTATAGTATGTTACAGCTGGTGTATATATCTTAAAGTATGGGTTGCAGTCAGCATTCCTGTGGATTTATGGTAGTTGTCAAGTTTGCAAGTAGATGTAGATAGTTATTATGTTAATAGACACACACATTTCTATATAATTTTTTTTAATATTTGATTATTACATCTAGTACAATTGATTTTACTTCGGAGTCTTATGCAACTTAATTTGTTCACTTAAAAGAAACAGACTTATGGGACTATGTGTCTGGTCTCCCAAAGTGGTTAGAAAGCTAGTGTCTAGAGCCATGTGTCTCCCATGTGCATTTATTACAGTGGCAAGATATAAGACAGTAAGGAAGAAAGGAGTGAGCCATCACTGATCTTACTCAAGTAAAAAATGCATGTCCTTTTTAGAAAGCAATATAATGATATCTATATGTACACATGCACATATATGTTTATAATTTACTCCAGAATACTTAGCTTGTATCCGTGAAAATATTGACACCAAAAAACAAAACAAAGCAAAAACAAGCAAACACAAGACCCCAACCATAACAAAAGAACAGATGGGCAGGCATTATTCACAGTGTACAAAGGAAACACAGAGAATGCCTGTTGCTAAGAGGATGGTTGGAAACTGGGAATAGTCCACACAATGGAACATTACACAGCCATGGAAAAGGATGGGCCAGTGTTGCAGAATATGCCCTTGTGAGATTTTCGGCTACTGAAGTCAAATGATGAAAGCAGCAAACGTATTACGCAACTGTAGTCCACTTGAGAAGATGTGCTGAGACGGAAGCTCCATGATTTGCATGTATTGGTGTGAGGACATAATTGAGTGAGCACAGGGAAAGAGATATGGACGGATGTGCCCAGTTCCTTCAGAGGAGGAGGTGAAGCTGATGGAGAAGAAAGAGGAGGTCAGAAGGAGCCATGCACAAACAGAAGCAGGAGCACTCAGCAGCAGCAAAGTGTCCATATGGAACAACCTCTATTTGTGTTGAGATGAAACTGTGTTTTCACGACTGTGAAAGAAAAAACTGTGTTTTATGATGGTAAAAAAAAAAGTCTATAATATAGATAAATGCAGGGTGGTTCTGCTGTGACACCTGTGCTGTCAACTTGCTGTTAAGCCACTCAGGTGCTTTGTTGTTTTCTTAAAATTTCTTTGCTGCAGACTAATACTTAACATCTCGGGCAGCTTGTCCAGGAACTTAGATAAATCATAATGGCCAAAGTAGCTTGATTTTAAAGGTGAGTATTTTCCATTTTGATACAAGCAACTAACCCAGTCATCCGCCTATTCTTCCCCAGAAGAACACAAGTGCCAGGGTCTCTAAAGAAAGGTACAGAAAGGGGGAGATATTTACGCTTGCCGCTGGTTTGTCTAGTTGTTAGCAGAAAGCCCAGCCTGTACTCTACCGTGCAGCACGTCACAGACACCCACAACACAGGCTTCCAGAGTCACAACTGCAGATCCACTTGTCACAGCTCTCAAGGTCACATGAGAGGAACAGAGGCTCCAGCCAGGCGCCATCCTGCCTGGTGACCTAGAGGCTGAGGAATCTGATCAGGGCCACTTTGCCGTGCTGTCCACTCCAGCAACTGCCCATCAGTGTCTGTTCCAACGGTCAAGAGAGAACAAAAGAAGTGGCCAGCCAACAGCTTTCGGCCTCCCTTATCCAGATCCACTACGCCTTGATGTCTTCACCTACTTACATCTATTCCAGGAGCCGGCAGCCAGAGGACACGAGCCTCTTTAAACACCAAGTGGAGGATTCAGAATAATTTTGGGCATGCTGAATTCCTTTGTTCATCTGTTTCCTCTGTGTGTGTGTGTGCGTGTGTGTGTGTGTGTGTGTGTGTGTGTGTGCGTGTGTGCATGTGTGCGTGCGCAAGCATGTGGGTGTGCTCATGCACGTGGAGGTCTGAGGCTGAAACAGGTAACCCTCTGCTGCAGCTCTTCCACGTGATTCACTGAGGCCAGTCTCCCCATCAAAACTAGAGCTCTCTGGCTAACCAGCTTGCTTTGAGGACCCCTGTTTCCTCCTTCTGAGGTGGAAACGACAGTGGAGCTACCGTGCCTACCTGGTTTTCATGTGGATTTCTGAGGCTATGAACTCTGGTCTTCCGGTAGGTCTTCCCTCTTGCATTGCAAGCCTTTTGACTACTGAGTCATCCCCAGGACTCAGTGTTGAGTGACAGCCACTAACATCTAACCACAGTTCCCTACTTACAGCTGGTGACTCACAGCTCGAAACATCTCCTTCCACCTATGAATCTCCAGGAAAGACAAAGAACACAGTGACAGAGGTCGGAAGCACAGGGCATCAGCTTATTGATGAAGAGTCTGCATTTGGAGACAATAAATTGCCGAAGATTATTGCTGTGTTAGTCTTTGACACTAATACTCTAGAGAAACTCACTTCAAGGGAGGAAACACTTGTTTGGGTTCCTGGTTTCGGAGGGATGTAGTTCAGATGGGTTAGTTAGCCTGCTTCACTGCCTAGTAAACCAAACCCATTAAGGCTGCAGCCAGGACAGCAGCCTGCCTCCCTGCATCTCCCATTGAAACCTGAAGCTTGAGCTGTTTGGAAGCTGCTTCTAGAGAGTTTGAGGTTGTTTGTTTGTTTGTTTGTTTGTTTGTTTGTTTGTTTTAAAAGGAGGGCTCACAGAGAGGCCCTGGGTGTTCTGGACAGCTCAACCCATCGCAGCAGTGGAGTTCTAGGTTACTGTTACATCATTCTGGGGCAAGTACCTGAAGATAAGCCCTATAGGCAATCAACTCTTAACTTACTGGATGGCTGATACTGTTGTTTTTCCTCTCTGGTGACTGAAGATGTGTTTAAAGAGTGGCCATAAGAATGCCTCCTCTTCAGGAGCCAGTTCTAATAAAATGGGTTCAAGCCTTTGATTTCTGGCAAGAAGGCCAGGGAGACAGAGCCCAGAACTAAAGTCAGGCTATAAAAGCCTAGACATCAGGAAGGGATCTTATGTGAAAATCTGAGCTGCATCTGCTTCCTGCCTTCTTAGGTGGAGTTTTTGCCTCTATCGCTTCTGCAGACTGGAAGCCTGGGCCCTGCTGGGTGGTTAGAAATAGCTAACTCTAAATGTGAACAAAGGCGGGGTTTAAAAAATAAAAAAGGCAAACTACTGAAATGTAGCACCTGGATTTGCTCAAATCCCCTAGACTGGCTCTTCCTCGCAGGTTCTGAGCCGGCCATGAGACTACAACAGAGGTAAGGATGCTTTCTGGTGCCCTCCCCACGCTACTTCTGACCCCTCTATACCGCATGTGTCTGCCACAGGCTCTTATACCTTCCTATGTGACAAGCCAGGGCATCCCTCACAGGACAGCAAAATACCTTTGTGTCTTTTCTCTGGACTATTTCTGAAACTGCCAAGGTTCTACAGACCCATTGGCCAGGAAGAGGCAGAGAAGTGAGTGGAAGCTGGGAAAGGCTGAGCTGAAAGGGAGGAGCCCTACAGTGTGGGGAGCTATCACTCCCCGGCTTCCACCTGTACCTGGGTCCCAAGCACCACTGGGCTCCTTCCAAGCCACTTCTGTGTCCTTAGTCTGTGAGGTTTCTCAAAGACTTCAGGTTTTCTGTCTGGTTTAATAGCCTTCTGAAGGGGTTTTAAAAAAAAAAATCTCAAATTTGAGCTGTCCAAGCTGCTTATGATCTCACTGAGCCACAGTGATTGTGAAGGAACCAGGCTCCTTGCTACAATGGTGTACAACTAAGCACCACAGTCATTAAGTTTTGTCAAATTTCCCTTTTTCTTTGAGGCTAAGAAATTTTGATACATTAAGAAAAAGCAACTAAACATTCAAGAAAACAAAGGCAAAGTCATTTTGTGCTACCACCTCAAGCCTGAGTTCATATCAGTATGGAAAATGAAAAGGGAGATTCCCACAAAGAACTGTACAAACATTATAATCTGAAAACCAGGCTGGACAGGCTGACATCTACCTTGCTCTCGAGTTCTCACCCTGAATTCCATTCAAAAAACTGTGCACTGTTCTTCACTGTCAGAGCCTCAGTTTCCCTATCTGTAAAAATGGGAGCATTCAGTTTTCTACCTGATAACCTATCAATTGCAGTCTATGGGCAGATCAATACCATAACACTAGACTAAAGGGTGTTAGGCTATCTTCTTCTGCCAGATATAAGAGCTGTGCACATGGAAGCTGTCTTCTGTCCAACCCACACCTCCTCGCACCTGTACCAGAACAGTGTTTGGTAAGCTGTGAACTCCCAAGAATGTGTGCTCTAAATTTTTGCCCCTGTCCATTCTCCTCAAGCTTGGCGTTCCTTCTGTTCCTGTCTGCCATCTTTGATTGGTCCCAATAGCTGCCATATTGCACATGTAAATATTCTGATACCTACCCTTCATTTATGATGATTTCTGTGTTAGCAAACCCCATGTTCTCAGGTCTTAGCTTCTAGACTAACTTATTTGCTTCGTAAGCTGCCTCCTCACTCTGCCTGCTCCTCAAGTTATTTCTCTTGTCATGACAAAGCACCTCACATAAGCACCTTGAGAAGAGGTTTTATTTTGGCTCATGGTTTGAGGGTGATTTTAAATCCTGTCAAGTTGACAATCAAGATCAGCCATCACACGGACATTCTGTAGGTCACTGTCAAATCAGTCCTTCTCAAAAGTTACCTTACAATTTTGAAGTCCCTTGAGAGCCAGGAGTGGGTCTTATATATGTCACACCCTATGTATGACACTCAGTGGGTCATACGTATGCGGCATACCCTATGTATGGAACATAGTAGGTCATATATATACAGTATACCCTATGTATGGAATACAGTAGGTCATATGTATATGACATACCTTGTGTATATAACACAGTAGGTCATATATATGTCATACCCTATGCATGACACTTAGTGGGTAATATGTATATGGTGTACCCTATGTATGGAACACAATAGGTCACATGCATATGCCATACCCTATGTATGGAACACAGTAGGTCATATGTATATGTCACACCCTATGTATGGAACACAGTAGGTGCCTAAGAGTTGGGAGAAGTGTTGTTTTAACATATTCACTTCTTTATAACTCACCTGAGTTTACAAACGCAGGAGGTTACTTTAATCCTGTCAGTTCCAGCTGATAGCCCTTTAAAAATTCCCCCACTAGGTACACTCAGATGCAAAAGTCCAAGTCCAAGCATCTGAATCCAGCATGCAGTGTTGGCACCTGTCTTCTCTTTCTTCCTGCTCCTCTTCTCCTGCCTTGGAGATGCCTCTTAGGGATAAGACTCAGCAGCAGAGCACTTGTCAAGAATGCCCAAAGCCATGAGTTTAAGTCCTCAGCTCTTCACAAAAATATGCCTGTCCCCTACTTAGCCTATTGATGGCTGTTCGTCACAGCCTTGGCACATCTGTCACCATCCATGGGCCCAACTTATACCTACCTGCCAAACCCCACTTTTCCTTTGAGGGCTCTGTAAACCACAGCATGTAAAGAGGGACATTCTCTGCACTCCTGCAGGTCTGACTCAGACATGAACACTATCTGACATTCCTTCACTTAACCCAGAATGTACCAGGTACCTACAACACGTTAACATGGTCTTCCCGCAATTGTGCCTTCTCTGCTACATTACACTGGGAACGCTTTGGAAGAAGAAGCCAGGATCTTGAATGAATTCAAGTGGTCCATACACATGGCACATGGATGTCAAATGACTGATCAAAGAGAATGTGGCCTGTTTCATGTCTCTGTGCTGTTGTACACATTGTTCTACTCCCCTAGAATACCCTCTTCAGTTCTCATTGCTTCCATCTGTCAGGCAAAAGTAATCTTGCCTGGCCTGCCTTAGAATCTTCTCTATACTCAGCTCTTAATCTCGGGCTTCTTACATGTATTATTTGCTTAATAATTCACCCCTAAGAGCAGTGACGACCACACTCTGCAGTATTCAAATACTTCGTGTTCTGCACTAGGAAAGTACTGGATAGCTCCATGCAGGTGCTGGAGTCACTGCTATACCAAATGTAATAACTTTCAGTGCACAGTTTCCTTGCTAGTACCTTAGGTACAGAAACACACTTCTTTCTTTTCTATCCTCCAGCATCCATGTGAGGTCACTATGCTGTAGCCCCATGGTATTTGGTCCATGCTTTGAGGACTTCAAATGGTACTTAGAAATCTTTAAAAAAGAGAGCTGAGATATTCAGTTATAATACAAATTGGGAGCAGTTATGGCAGCCAAGAAAGGAGAGGCCGTGGAAAGTCTAGCGGTTAAATCAAAGAAACTTGATTGAAATTTCAGCTCCTGCCTTGTCTGGATGGGCAGCCTTGGGCACATTATTTTCCATCTCTAGTTCTTACCTTCTGCACCTACCACATGCTAACAGAGGATCTCAAGGCACAGTATCAGAAAGGCTTTAAAAAGATGATCCATAAGACAGTTGACATAGTGCAGAACATTAGCGTGTGATAGACATATGCATGTCAACAAGTGCCATTAGTGAGTTCTATGGCAAAGCACCAGAAATAGACCAATGTGTTTAGATAGCTTAAAAAATAAAATTCTGAAAAATACTTAACAGTGAGCATATCTTCACAAAGGGGGAATTCTGAATGATGTCCCTAAGTAGCTGACTCAGAAGGATAATAGGGCATCCCTTTAGCTAAAAGAGCTTCTCTGTCATCAAGTCAGAGGCATCCACCTTGTTTCAGGTTTGGAAAGGATTGTTAATGTATTGAGGTAATATGTCTTCAATTTTTATCAGTTTTTTTTTCTTTTACTCTTTGTGATTTCTCTATAAAAAGGTGGACAAAGTAAAAATTTTTCATCCTAAAGTTGATAAATAGATTTTATATGTGTGTGTATACTTTTATATTATATAATTATGTTATCAGTGAACTTATCAATGGTCTTGATACCAGGTTTACCTTCCTATAATGAAAAACTACTGTCAAAAAGATGGGCAAAGGGAACAAAAAATATCACATTAGTAGAGAAAATACATGGCTAAACTGTGTTGTCAGAGAAAGGATGCACATATTAGGTGGTTCCTGCCATAGACTGGGCGTTCTGTCTGCAAGTTTAGGGAGAAGAGGCCCAAACAAAGCACAGAAATCCTGGCATTGGAGGCAGAGATCAGAATAGTATAGAATGGAGCAAGACCCCTTGAATGCTATCCACCTGCAATCTTTTTGTCCAAGAAATTTCTATACAGCCCTAGATATATAGTTATTTTAAAATAGGCATGCAAATCCAATGTTTGCTGGCAATAAATCATAAAGAAATTCATTTTAAAAAATTCCCATGCACATAATTTTACTTACCAAATATGAAGGTAAATTTGCATGCTAATTAAATGATTGTGCTATTTATTTTTTAAACAGAGAATTAAATCTGTATTTGATGATGCAGGATTGAGAGCATGTTTGGTGTTTTTCAGAGTTGATGGATACTTTGATTTTGTTGTTAAACTGTCATTACTGAGAATGCCGTGTCACATAAATACCTAATACAAAAATGGCAGAAGTTTTGGACTACTTTCAGATATTGCTAGGAATTCTAAGTTTTAACAAAACTTTAACGAAGGAGCAAAACCATTCTCACAAAATTTTTTAAAGAAGATGAGCATTTGCCACTATATCTTCTAGGATAATACTATGCTACCAAATTCAAATGACAAAACTTCAAATCAAAGCTGTTTAGAAATGTAGATACAAAGGTGTTAAATATATATTAGCAAATTAAGTTTAGCAATGCTTAAAAAAGAGAATGAATCATGATCAAACACTATTTACAGAAAGAATGCAATGATTAGTTTAACATCAAAAGATCAACTATTATTACTCACCAGAACCACAAAACACAGGAGAAAATTATATGAGTGTTTTAATGTATGTAAGAAAAATCAATTTGACTTATCACAGCATGTAAGATCAATGTGCACCCATCAGTTTATTTTTATGCCAAACCAATAAAAATGGGAGAACATTAAAAATAACATGACTGAAATAGCATCTAAATCATCAACTAATTGGGGATAAGTATAAAAATACTTGTGAGACCTGTACACTAACAACTACAATGCAAAAGACTCAAATACTAACATATGCCATGTTCGTGGATTGGAAAACTAAATGTTAAAATGAAAAAGCCTCTCTCGAACTAATTTCTACAACTACAATGCAAAAGACTCAAATACTAACATATGCCATGTTCGTGGATTGGAAAACTAAATGTTAAAATGAAAAAGCCTCTCTCGAACTAATTTCTATTATCAATATAATTTAATTCAAAAAATTAATTATTGGTGGGTTCAAAAAATGAATTTTTTAAAATATTGTTTTATGAGTAGTTACATGTATGTATGTATATATACACACCATGTGCTTACATGGTATGCGAGGAGGCTGGAAAAAGGTGTCAGAACGGGAACAGGAACTGGCGTCACCTGGAACTGGAATGACAGACTGTAATTCATGAGTTGCCTGATGTGGGCCTTGGGAACTGAACTTGAGTTGTCTGTAAGAGCAGCAAGTGATCTTAAATGCTGAACCATCTCTCCAGCCTGTTGACAATCAGGTTTAACTATTCACAAGGAAAAGCAAAGGACTTTTAATATAGTTACATCATTTCTATAAAAAGCAAAATTGGAGGACTATGCTGTCCAATCTTAAGGTCAAACCACAGGGCATGGTGTTGGTGTGCAGGCTGTGATCCAAATCAGGGGGGAGTTTAGGGCCCACCCACATGTGGTCAGGTCAGTTGAGATTCAGCATTTTAGAAAGTTAAGCAAACAATTGAACTGCCAAGGATTAAAGGCGGGAACATCATTTCAAACAACCCTGCTAGACTCCCTGGTTGCTAGTAGAGACAGCTATAACTCTCAACTATCACTCCACACTGTACACAGAAGGCAACTCAAGATGGGTCATGATTTTCAACCCAAAGCTTATAGCTACAAAACCCTTGAAGGAAATGGAAGAAGAAAATTTATCCAAAGGATAAAACTTCCAACCAACCTAAAATCTTCTGTTCTGTCCCTTGAAGGATATTGTTGAGAAAATAAAAAAGGAAAACTGTAAATCAGAATAGAGAGTGGGCAAAGCTTTTTTTTTAAGATTTATATCCAAAGTAAAAACCTTTTACGTGTTGGGGATGGGTGAGGAAAGAGGGGTGGAGGAGAAGGAGGAGGAAGAGGAAGAGGAAAGAAGCAGTAGAAACCAACACACAAGAAATGAGGACCCTGGAGGTAGTAAGCATGGAAATAAAAGGTAATTGCACAATGAGTCAACACTACATACATACACTTCACAGAGCCACAGGAATGCTTACTCTCTCCCTGCAGGAGGTGAATGGGGACCTTAGGAGAGTCTGTTGAGGGTTCTAGTAAAGTTAGGGACACAGTCACTTCCCTTAAAACCTAACAGCACCACTCTTACCCCTCTACCCCTGCGCGCAATGTATATCTACAGAGTCTCAAACAGAAATGAAACGTCTCTCCATAGGTGGCTGACTGCACATCGTAGGCCGTCTGCACAACTGAGTACTTCTCAGTACTAAAGGGAACAGTTTCAATAGTTACCTCATGAGTAAATCTTGAAATATTATGCTGAGTAGAAATATCCCCCAAATAAATGAAATGGCACTAACGGTATGATTCCATTTTACAGCAGCCAGGTCATAGCAGTGAATGCACGCAGACCGAGGGGACAGATGGCTGACAAGGACGTATGGCGGATGATAGGAGTGGTTGGGTCTTAGTTTTGTGGTGCCTGTTAGAGTATATACATTTGCCAAAGTTAATCAAAATGCACATTTAAGTGAGTCCTTTGTGTGTGTGCATGTGTGTACAAGTGTGTATGTATGTGTACTCATGTACATGTGGAAGTCACAGATCCCTCTTCCATGTCTTCTTCAATTATTCTTTTTATTTTGTTTTGTTTTTTTGGCTTTTCTGAGACGGGGTTTCCCTGTGAAGCCCTGGCTATCCTAGAACTCACTCTGTAGACCAAGCTGGCCTCAAACTCACAGAGATCTGCCTGCCTCTGCCCCCTCGAGTGCTGGGATTAAAAACATGTACCACCACAGCCAGCTTCTGCCTTATTTTCTTGAGATGAGGTCTCTCAGTGAACATAGAACTCATCCATTCAAGTAGACTGAATGACCAGCATGCTCTAGGAGTCTCCTGTCCCTGCCCACCCCACTCTAAGAGCTGTGACTTCAGGCAGGCACCACTGTCCCCAGCTTTTGTAAGTTGTCCTTTCCAGGAATCAAACTCTAGACCTCATGATTATGTGGCAAGCGCTTTACCAAATGAGCTGCCTTCCCAGCCCTAAGTGAGTTCATTTAGTGTGCATCATTTATGTAAATCATATCTTAGTAATATTTACTTTAAATAATCAAAGGAGGGGGTGTAAATTGGACTTAAACACTGGCTTTGCTTTATTCTCCATTTTTATGTAGCAATAAATCTTGCTCATCGAAACATTTGGTGGCACATGGTTGGGAGGCATTCTGCTGTCATTCTGACAAATGTTTCAGCATCCACTGTACGCTAGGCATTTGTGACTGTAATGACAAAGGACTGGGTCCCATTCTCATGATAATGCAATGCTTTAAGGGAGACTGTGTTCATTGAGCAGGAGAAGGCACACTCTTAAGGCAAAAGACTCTGAGCGGCCCTGAAAAAGAAGCCTGGCTGAGCCCCAGTGGAAAGGGAGGGAGCTTTGGGATGGACTTGCCCAGTGGACGGGTGTGTATCACATTACAAAGCCTCTGTGGACGAGGGAGGGATTTTTTTTTTCAAGGAACCAAAGGAAATTTAATGTGCTGGAGCCCTAAGAAAAATGAACTGAGGCAAAGTCTGAAAGGCAGGAAACCTGGTTCAGGCCACAAAGGGGCCCTAAACAGGAGCCGTGTGTACAGGGCTGCCTGAGGAAACTTGCATCTTGTTCTAGGCTGCTGGCAGTGGGGAGGGGGAGGAGAGGTGGTATCTGAAAAATAAACAGTAACAGTGAAAGTTCTCCAGGGATGACAGGGGTGGGGGATGGGACAGCCACCGTGTGTCTGTAATGGCAGTCAGACTTCTGCCCTGGACAAGTCTGCTCAGAAAAGTCGTCTTCATTGGGCATACAAGACAGACAAAGAAGTCAAACTGAGGGATGGAGTTCAGGGGCCTACTGAATCCAACTTGCTGGAGGGTGCAGCCAAAGGGGAAATTCCGGACCACTGTACACAGGGTCCTGAAGTCTGGGGGCTGCCCAGAACCGCCATCGCAACAAGAAAGCGTCATTAAAACCTTAGGGAGGATGAGAGGACAAGCAGAGACTGGAGGAGAGTGCAGGGCCCAGAACAGAGCTCAGGGGAAATCATCTTTTTAAATCTCTCTCTCCTCCACCCTTCTCTCTCCAGTGTGTGTGTGTGTGTGTGTGTGTGTGTNNNNTGTGTGTGTGTGTGTGTGTGTGTGTGTGTGTGTGTGTGTGTGTGTGTATAATGTGATTACGTATAATGTGATTATACACGAGATGTGTGCATAATGTGATTATGGTATGTGCGTTCATATGTTAAAATGAAGGCACACACGTGGAGTTAGAGGACAACGTTGGATGTCAGTCTGTGCTCTCTGCCTGGCTTTGCCTGCTGCTGTGGGTGACAGGCTAGCCGGTTGCGAGCTTCCCAGCATCCTTCTGCCTCTGAGATTAGGCACATCCCTACAGAGCCATCTCCACAGCTCAGAAAACCAACCCTTGAGGTCTGGCCAGGAGAAGCAGGTTCCATGAATGACAAAAAGGAGGAAGATGCAGGTAGTAGAAAGAATTTATACTATAGAAACTGGGAAGGGAAGTGAGTTCTCTTACCCAGAGAATGTGGCTGAGGCTATCAACCCTAACGCAAGGCCCCGGTGCAGCGCTAGGGGGCGCCATGCTCACTGATAAGACCACCTCCTGCTGTCACTAAACAGTCACACTGGGTAGGAGACCCGGTCCCACCGCTCCAGATCTCCCTGCCCAAGGCAAATGCAAACACGAACTGAGTCCTTCTGTAGTGCTCCCTCCCCTAGTGACTTTTCCACGGAGCTGCGTGTCTCTCATAAACAGCCTCTTAGGCTACACTAGTACATCATCCAAATCCTTTCTGCACAGTGGGATGAGATGCTTGAGCTTTCCGAGTCTGAGTCTCTTTCTTGGACCACTGGGAAGAAGGCTAAGGCTCTGGTGGGTCTCTGGTTACTAGAAAAAAAGGATCCATTGCCTAGAGCCCCTCAACTCCACTCTTTGTTACTCCTCCCACACCCACAGTGGCAGAACTTGAGTAAGAATTATCACGGCAACCTGTGCGTGGGGCTGTGAAGGGTGAGTGAGCGTCCCTATCTCCTTCCCAAAAGCAGGCTCTCCTGCACTCTCTTCCTCCTCCACCCAAACCCTGGACTGGCGAGGCTCTCTTTCCTACCCGGGTTTTATACAGTTACTCGTTTTTACAAGCACCCAGGTCGACTGACTGCCTGCAGACACCAGCTACCCTGCTGCCAAGGCGATGGCTGAGGAGATTAGCAAACCCCACCTGGGAGCCAGACACCCAACGGATTATTCTCTGCTTCTTCAGCCAAGCTCCCGAAGCCCTCGCCAGGTTTCTGCCACCCATAGGTCTGCAGGGGAGACCTAGATAGCACTGAGCACCGGGGCTTCGCCGGCTGCATCCCTGCACGTGCACACAGGCAGGTGTCCCTCCCCTCCCCCTCGATGCCTGCGCAAGGCTGCGGTCCTTTGTGTCTGAGTTTCCTCGAACGGCGTCTGCTCTAGACTGGGTGGGGTGGGGTAAGCCGGAAGCAGCGTCTGGGGCTTGAAAAATGCCTAGAAGGGTGGACGTTTTCTTTCACAACCCTGACCCCTCCAGGGCCTCCCGCCTTCACCCTTCCCCTTCACCCCCCNATCAACTCACCTCGCTTTCTCAGTTTCCTCTCCCACCCACCCCCGCCCAGGTCATCTGGATGTCATTGTCGCTGCGGTTCCCCAGCTGTGGGTTTGCATTCTCTGCCCCCACGTGCATGGACCTACACGTGCTAAAGCACCCCCACCCTGTTGGCCTGTACCCCTACAACTTCACTTCTGGGAGAGTTTCTTCAGGTACCTCATTTCCTGGCTACATGATCCCCATAAAGAATGGGCTTTATCCCAAAAGAGTAACGAAAGGGGACTTGGTATTTAATTGGAGCAGGAGAAACTGCCAGCGAAGGAACTGCATTTTTGTTAAAGAGTGGGTGGGCTGCCTGTGAGGTTTGGGGTAGTTTAGTCTTTTCCTAAAGACACAACGAGAGGAATCTATTTCTCCACTCCTCTGATTGCAGACTTTTGGCGGGCGGGGTGGGGGTGGGGGTCATGCAGCAAACCCCATTAAAATGTTTTCCTTTCCTTTAACCTAAAAATCTGTTTGCTGCATTCAGGGACTGCTTATTTTCTATTTTATCATGTTAACCAGTAATGCTGAAGAAGATCAGCAAAAATCTAGGACAGTATTGCTTTAAGAATCTAGACAAAAACACCTTAAATGAACTCTGCAGCAGACAGATGAAAAAAAAAAAGCCCTTCTCTGCTGGCCCTTGCTGCTTTTTGCCATTATTCATGATGTAATTTTTCAGGTGTTAGTTTGGCAGGAAAGATTGGAACTGGGCTTGTTGCTAGGACATGAATGAAGAAGAGGAATCTCATTGGTTCCCTGGTACTTGGCAGGAGCCAATAGGAATGAAGGGGATGGAGTTGGGAGGGAGGCCACCACCAACACTAAA
>LOEQ01000901.1:189122-237029 GCA_001685075.1 Bramus lutescens | reverse complement strand
TACGCGGGAAATGCGTGCGTCCCGGGCACAAAGCAGGTTGCTCACCCCCGGGAAGGGACAGATCAACAGGTGGGGGGTCTGTGCCCAGGAGACCACTCTCTTCAGAGAACAACCCTGACTTGCCTCGGGAACTTTGCAACTCTGAATTGTCTCAAAATGTTCTCAACAAAAAGATCTGTCCCTGGAGACTGCTCTAGGGCAGAAGAGGAGGCCGAGGGAGGCAGTAAAAGAATTCCCAGGTTGGAAAGGAAAGAGGTAAGGGGGGGGGGAGGGGGTCTTGGTTTGCAGACAGTAAAATTTGCGCTTCCTGACGGCTGAAATCTCCCAGAACAAAGAAGCCACTTCCCAGCTCCCGCCCTGCACTTCCACCAACCAGCTCTCTTTCCTGCTATGGTGGTTTTTGTGCAGTAGGTCTGAGAATGCTCCAGAATTCGGCGAATAATATTCTGGTCAGGCAGAGATTGTCCATCCCTTTATATGTAATTCGCCCACCTCAAGAAGTCGGCGCTGAATCCAAGCTCTGAACAGGAGCCACACTGACAGCCATGACATGCCACCTTAGCGGTTTTTTCCTTTTGTTGTTGTTCAGTGTTCATTGCTTGCCTGCCAGGTGCCCAGCACTCACTCAGCACAACTGTTTGTCATGGTATATATCAAATACGTCACAGGAAAATATGTGCTCTGTGTCAAGTCAGTGTTGCACACACACAATGACAGCTGGGACCTCGGAGGCAGGGAGGGGGTTACAGATGCAGACAGGAGTGGAATCCACCTTTGCTCTCAGTCAATCATCCCAGTGAGGAATTCCTTCCCTCAGCTTGCTTCCACCCCTGCCTCTAATCCCTGACACATAAGCCCTCCTCAGCAGTTCTGAGAGCGCGGTCTCAGAGGGCCATCCATTGCATCCCACTATTCCATGTCAGGATTGGTCTGGGGCAGAGACTTCATTCCCAAGCTCCTCTTCCTTCCCAGATGTGGATCATAAGTTCCATTACTGTGGAACTGTATGAACAGTGCTTCCCACGGGTTGCAAAGGGTTAATAAAAAGAGCAACTGGACTGGCCAAGAAGATGCAGGCTTGCCAGGGGGCTCCTGTGTCTGCTGAGACAGAGACGCTGAGCACACCCTCATACATTCCCCGTCTATCTGTGCAGCCTGCCTGTCCTCTAACCTACCAACTTGCAGGTTTAAAAAGGAAACTAAGGCTATCTATTGGAGCTGCATCCTTTCCTGCCCCTCTCTCAAGCAAGTGTAGAAAGAACTGTCCCTTTTATAAGTCAGGAACCTGTCTAGGATCTAAGGTAGCATTGTCAGTTCCTGGGGGCCCCTCCCATCAGCACAGTCAAGTTCATCTCTTGTTTCAGGCCAAAGAATGTTAGAACATGAAAGTTCCTTTTAGTCTGACTTCATATTGGTCTAGCATGGAGAGTTTTGCTGCATTTTCTTTGTTTTCCACACAGGAAACCTAACATTTACTGCCGCACATTTCTTTTCTGGTCTCTTGAGCTCTTTTCTTATTTCTACCTGGTTTTGCAACAGGTCTGTATTTGGATGCAGGGAAGACAGGAGATGAAACTTTGTATACTTTTGTCATCTCAGAACTCAGATTTAGTATGTTTTCTCAACATCAGAAAAGCAAATATCTCTGAAGTGGGTTCCAGTAAGAAGACAGAGAAGAGGAGGAGGAGGAGGAGNTGTGGGTCAAAAATAAACATGGGTGACAGTTCTCCCTTCCATGGGAAGTGCCATACCTCCCAAACATTTTTTTAGTCCTGGCCAAGACTCTCTTCCTCACATAAAAATAATTTGCTCTCCACTTTTCTCCATCCATCTCGGTAAGGTTCTCCTCACACGGAGACAAATAACCTTTGTTCAAAGCTCCACTCTCCTAAGCTGGGCAGAATTCTGCAAGATCACCCTAGACACACAAGCTTGGCACCTCCCTTCCAGCTCCAAACAAACCATAATCCCAAAGCCGCCTTTTTTAAAATAGAGGTTTCTTTTATGCTTAAGTTCCTAAATAAAAGGAATGTCGACCGCTACTGCTACTTTTTCCAGTTAAATCCGATTTTCGCTGAAATGCTGCTTGCTCTAAAATCTGGGTGTGAACTACCGGCTGGGCTCCGAGAACCGGAATTCTCGAGCTATCTGGAGGGCCCTCCAGTGGCCAAACTAATACCTGCCATAACAAAGGGCACCAAAGCCAGGACTGCAACAAAGACAGAAAGAAGGGTGGTCCCCAGGCTGTGTGGGAAATCCTGCAGAGTATGATCCCCACATTTTGCTCCATGGAGGTGTGTCTCACTTAAACGAAGCCAAGACAGAATCTCAACTAGAAGGGTGATGACGTAATTTGCATGACAAAAGAATCCTTCATGAGATAAAAGAGGGGCAGGTTTGAACTCCTATAAATGATAACTCCCCCTATTTTTCTTTTTAAAGATTCTATTGAACTGGAGGAGGGGTGACATGCAAATTTCTAAAATGCATCTATGAAACTTAACAGGGTACACTTGAGCTTGCTCTACTTGACCCTCCATTGACATTTCTTTCTACCTGTGAAAGCCTCCTGAGTATTATCTGTGACCTTGAGACACAGAAGTAAATGGAAGTCAGGGTCTTTGGAGGTGAGCTAAGAAGAGAAGGGACAAGTTCAAGATCTTCTGAGCCCAAAGAGGCTTTTTAGAGGACTTGGAAAAGGCATGTGATTCCCCTGGACCTGACAGAGTTTCAGTTTTCCAGAAACTGGAAATATACAAATTAGCATATCATGTCACACAGGCATGCCTCGGTTTCTCCTGGTGTAACAAACGAAGGGTAGACAGCACAAGGCAGACACAGATTTCTAGGGATGGTGGCTCTCCCCAGACACTGTAACAACCTTTGCTACCTGGAAGCATAGTAGAGAGAAGAGAGGGAGAATTCTCCCTGCAAAGTCCCTTTAGTCTTGATTCATTCTGAATTCCTCACCTTTCCATGTTCATATATGTGACTAGTGACCACTCCAGACCTCCACACCTGCTACTGATCATTACACATGTGCACGCATGCACACACAAACACACACACAAGCGCACACACACTCACACGCTAGCATATTGGATGCTGGGAGAAGCCGAGGTGAGCAGGGGTGGAGAGAGTAGAGTTTATCCTCCCCACCCTCTGCTCCATCAGGCACTGCTGTCAAATCTCCTTTGTGCCATATTGGTCTGTGCTTGAGACCGACACCTATGTCCCCACAAAGGAATAGACTGAGATCATGCTCCCGCAAAGTGATAGTATTGGGGGATGGGGCCTTTGGGTCATGAGATCAGAGTCTCGTGAACAGGGCTAGTTTGCTCATAAAAAGATGTGCCAGAGAGCTGCCTTCCCCTTTCTCCACTCAAAGAGAGAGCAAGAAGCCTGTGAAGGAAGGAGGGGCCCTTGCCTCATGGACGACATCTCCAGAGCTTCCATCTTGAACTTCCAGCCTTCAGGTCTGTGAGAAGCAATGAGGTTTAAAAACCACCTCCTTTGCAGCATTGTGTGACAACCATCCCAATGGAGTGCAGCAACTTGGTTTTGTTTGTGTTGCATGCTTGGCTGAAGCCGGGAGCCAATATCTGTCTGGAAGCTGGGCAAGAGCTGGTCGGAGTCCATCAAGCTCCGGAGAAAGGACATGTGTGAAGATGAAGCTCTATGGCAGATGAGGATGCAGCAGCAGGACCACAAAGTCTCAGATGCCAAAGGACCAGAGGCCAGACAGCAGACAAAAACCTGCTCTCTATCTTCATCCATTCTCCTCTACCCACTGCCACCAAGCGTGCTCCAGGCTTGCCAGACTAGCACGACCTTGCCTTCTTTTGATCTGTTTTGGGCATATTCTGACTTCTCTGTCTTTCAGACATTTATGTCAGGGGGAAGGGGCAGGGGGAGCTGAAGTCCCTTCTCCTTTCCCATTTTTCTGTGTGTTCAAACTAGTCTCCAGTCATATTGCGTCTTGAAAATCAGGGATACCTGTAACTTCCTCCTCTGTAGAAATAAAGCATGCATCACACAGGGCTGCACAGTGGACTGAAGAAGGTATTTGTGGGTGGTACTCATAATTCTAACATGGGAGATTCATTGTCTAATGCATTTCATTGTCTGCTGGCGTCCTCACAATAGCCCGTGAATTAGACTCTACACCATCTGTGTTGACAAGGAGGAAACAGTAGTGGGCAAAATATGAAGATTCACAGCATCATAAGACCCCTGAGCCAGAGCCTAGACCCCAAACCATGTGCGAGAAGCATGCCAAGCACACACCTGAGCTCACAGCCCTCATTCTTGCTCTGGTATTGAGCCAATCTGGGCCCTGAGCACCTGTGTATTTTCGATCACCACACACCATTCTGACCTCTTCAAAGCAGCGCGTGTCCTGAGGCGGCCTAACTTCAGAAGATTCTCCAAACATACATGACTTTGAAATCTCTCTCCAGATGTTGTGCCCACTTCTCTCCCAGTAACTCTGGACAGAAACTTCCAGTACACAGTTCCAAACCAGTAAGTTTTGAACTCTACATATATTTAGCCATTTCTTACGTTTATTAAGTTGTTCTCTGTAGCGCATCACGCCTGTCTGTGCTTTATGCGCTACCATACAGAACTGGACAAGGGGCTAGAGATTGAAACACACAAAGACTCACAGACAAAGACATGGGTCATCCTTGATGCCAGAATCCTTGAAACAGGAATGCCCCAAGAATGCCCCCTTTATTGCATTCAGGGGCAGCTTATATAGGAATAGCCACGCCCCGACCAAACATACCAGAAATCACTCCGCTGCCATCAGGAACTCCTGAGGGTCTCATGCTCAGAGCAGCTGTAGGCACTCAGATCAAGGGAAAACAAGTTGTTTACAAGAAATTCAGAATCTGGAGGTTCACAGCTCCCAATAGTTCTCTCTGCCTGAGGTTATGCCTCCTTATAAGGCTTTTGTTTGGTTGGACAAAGTTTCTTCAACACCTGGAGAGTACCCAATTTTCTAAATGAAAGAAGCCAGCTTTCATGATCCCAACTGCTGGGCTATGCCACCAGCCCTTTACATGTCCTAAAGAGAATTCACTACCCTTTCCACACCTGTCTTTCCCTCTTCCTTCATATCCAGGTTAACAATATCATCAGTCACCCACTTTATCTTACAGGCCGGGGATATTGGAAATATTCTATCCTGTATCACTTTGTTCGTTCGCCCATTTGTGTGTGTGTGTGATGTTTGTACATAAGTGTGTGTGGTGTATGTACACATTGAAGTGTGTGCAGATGGGTATGATGTGCACATGCATGTAATACATGTGGAGGTCAGAGATCCATATCAGGAGTCTTCCTTGGTATCTCCCAACCTTATTCTTTTGAGACAGTTTCTCTCACTGAATCTGGAGCTTTCTGATTGGCTGGACTGGCTGGCCAGTGAGCTCTAGGGATCCTCCTGTCCTTATCCCCCCAGAGTAGGGAAGTGGCTTTCCAAAGTGGGCTCTGGGCACCAAACTCAGGTCCTCACCCTTACCTGGCAAGGACATTACTAAGTCATCACTCCAGCCTTTGGGGTCACTCTCTGGGGCTCCCGATGGGTACTTGAGTTTTTTTGGATGTCATTGTCCCTAGGATTCTGCAAAAACAGTCTCTGCCCATCTCACGCACCTTGTGGGGAGACTCTTCCTAGATGAAACAACTGAAGACTGCTGAATTAAAGTAGTGCTAGGACCAGAATAGTGCTGTGAAGCCCATCAAGAGGAAGGAGTGTGGACCATGGTGATGGTTGCTGGATACCTTTGGAAGCTAAAGTCACAAAGCATTTTCCCATGTCAGAACTCCTGCAGATCTGTCTTTATCAGGCATTCCCACCATGCTCTGGAGTCACTTCAACATTATCTCACCTCAAAGACAAGAGGTTAAACACACAAGATGTTTGGCAAATTGTCATATAGCCATAAACTCCAGCCTTTGACTAGCCTCTCTCTACAGCTAGGCTCTGTCCACTGTATGAGTCCACTTGCTTTGTTTCCTAACTTTTCATTTTGTCTATCAAGGACTCTGAGCAACAGAAGTCACTGCTTGCTTGATTTATGTGATGTGTACCTCTGCCTGCTTCTTCCAGGTATGGAGAAACAGGCCAAATGAACTACATTCAATACGTTCTTGTACAAAGAGGTGGCCAGTGAAACATGGGCAGAAGTCATTAGATGGATGGTCTGGAAGAACTCTTCAAAAGGGAGTTGCCACAGTTGTGAGAGTCTCTTTCACACTCAGTGTGGGGATTCCAGTAAGCACTGAGTGACTGTGTAAGGAGCAGCTAAAGTTCTAAGAAGAATTGATGGAGTCCTGAGAGGGAGTAAATGTGTAGTGTTTGATATGGCTGCAGCCACGGCAAGGACCCATTTTCTCATGGGTGCANTCTCATGGGTGCAGCCAAGCCTTTCCCCAGGGTGAGGCTCAGAGGGATGGCAAAACCTCCTTCAGGTCCAAGTGTGAATGTTGACAGTGTGTATGTGCTATGTGCATACCATTGACCAGTGTGTGTAAAACTTTACAAGCATGGGTTCCTTCTCCCCCATGGCTGCAGCCTTAGGCTGCTGCTCTCCTAAGACCTCCAGCTGAGACCAGCTAGCCCCTCCTGTTTGGTTGTATGTAATAAAAGCTGTGGTTCTGGCTTGTTGTTGTGTATTAGGTGTGTCACTCCAGAGAGAGCACAACCCACCTGAGCCCAGCTTTTCTGTACATGTGTCTGTGGTTCTGTCCTTTCTTCACTCTGCTATAGCCCCGGTCAGGTGTTCAGGACCAAGCTGTGTGGGATGTGGTACCTCATGTTTTCCTCCTTGATACTGGGTCCTCAGACTTGGTGGATGGAATGTAAGCTCCATGTGGACTTTGGGCTAGAAAGCTAAAGGCAGAAAACAGTGCTGGATGGTGGGGCAGAAAGATGGAAAAACCTGAATGCTCGGGTTCCAACCTAGGACAGCTTTTCAGTGAAAGCAAACAAAAAGAGCTTGCTTTTACAGCCATGAAGGATGAGTTTTCGGTTATATAAAGCTGAACTTCATAATGGCTCATTCCTCAAGAGCAAGTTATACACATAAGCATGTAATAACAATTAATCAAAAAAGAGGCCATGAGTTTGAAGGAGATTGGGTGGTGTATGGGAGGATTTGGTAGGAAAAAGGGGAAAAGAAGGTAAAAGTGTAATTATATTATAATCTCAAAAAACTTTGAAGCATATAAAAATCAAGTTACCTCATCCCTTCATTTGTTCGACAGTTTTACAAAGTGTCAAAGGCTATCCTAAGCCCTGTGGAAATCTAACAACCAGAGCACTCTATGAGGAGGATCTATATTTTCTATGTCACTCAGGGTCCGGGGGTGATAAATGGCAGGTTTCATTCTACAATAGCATCCCAATTTGGTGAGTTCAGGGACCTTCACTTTTGTGTTGTCCCCACCAGGCTCACCAACGTCATGGTTGGGATGACTTATGCTCTTGAAATCAAAAGTGTCTTGCTGGTTTAAATCTAGAATGTTCTCCCAAGGGCCCATGCATTAAAAAGTTGCTTCTTAGCCTGTGATGTATTGGAAGGTGATAAAACCTAGAGGAAGCAGGGCCTGTTAGAAGGGAATTGTTTCATTGGGGGTGGGGTGATACTTTGAGGAGATATTGAGAACTCACCCCTTCTCTCTCTTGACTTCCAGGCTGAGTTTTTTCCTCTGCTGTGTACTGCAGCCATGAACTACAGAGCTGCTGTAGGGTTAAAGTATCAGGGTCAGTTGATGCTGATCATGGATTGAAGCATCTAAAACTATAATGCAAACCTTTATCTTAAATCGCTTATCTCGGGATTTTTGTCAGAGTAACAGAAAATGAACTAACACTCTCCTGTCAGTAGCTATCAGAACCACTTCTAGCTCACATGTGAAGAGTTTTTTTCAGACCAGCTGGGAATGCCTTTTAAAGAAAAGCAAGCCCTCAGGGGTCTACCAGCTCCTATTCAAGTCATGTGAACACAGGAAACAGCTGTTTGTACCAATATTTCCAGAACTATGCCAAAGAAGAGGCAAGGAGGAAAAAAAATCCTCCTATGAGGTTCTGAGAAAGAAGCAAAAAGCAACTTGTTAATTTGTGTTTTAGAGCTTGTGTTGTGGGAGCTGCAGACTTCCATGTGTGAAGTCTGGGAGGGGGTCATCCCATCGATCCTTAGGAAGAGAGACAGAGGTCTGAGGGTATAGGCCAGTAGTAGAGCGCTACCTTAGCATGCACAAGACTCTGTGTTCAATCCCAAGGACCAAAAGGTGGGGAAGGGCTGAGCAACCCTGGGGAAATAACCTTAGAAGGTTGGCTACTCTTTGTGTATTTTATAAACCAGGGAGGTTGTCTAGCTTGGTATGTTTTGCTGAGGTTATTAAATCAGTTTTCCATTACTCAGGGTAACATAGGCTATAAGACTGTACTAGGGCACTGGGGTTCTCGAACTTACCCCTCCTTCCTGTCGAGAAAGACCTCATACAATAAATGGCTGATGGAAAGGGGTGTCAAGGTTTGGGTTAAACCACCAACAGCATACCCTTCTAACCCGAGATAGAGTTGGAGGAGCCTGTAGCATCACCCTGAAGCCAACCCCCTCACTCCACAGAATCAAGACCACAAGCACCATCTTGACTTCAGGGTTTTAGGATTCAGAGTATACATTTGCTCATTAGCTGAGCTCTTAGGGGAGTCACTTAAAATCTTTAATCTCCATTTCCTCTTTCACAAAATGACGTGGACTTCACAATAGCCTCTCAGCCCTGAGGATTTTCTTGAAGTTGTCCCATGTAGAGGGAGTCATGTCTGCCTTGTTCACATTGTATTCTTAGTTGCTGAGAGGGTGCTGGATAGAGAAGAGTGCTCATAAGTTCTTAGATGATTGTTGCCATGGGATCCATGACTGGGAAATCTACCATCCAAGGAGTTTAATATCTTGCCAGTTAGAGACTTGACCGTCATCTTTCATTTTCCTAGTGGCTACCCTAATCCTTGAATTTTTCCTCCCTTTTGCTTAACACTATCTTAGAAACTGTAGACCTATTCAGTATTTCCTCAAGTGCATTCCACACTCCATTCCCTCTGGCTCTGGCAGGAGAAGCTCTGCATCACACTGCAATACTCGGGAAAACCATTTGACAGTCCCCATGCAGTTGAAATGGAGAACGTATTCACCAATTAGAACTAAGTACCCACTAAGCTCCTCCCAACTCCTCCTCTCATCCCATCACATAGACCCATGGAGAAGGGTCCCCACCCAGCTGTTAGTAACTTTTAAGCAGTTCCCTTCTTCTCTCTAGAGCTGTGATACAACCATGGCTAGGGAATCAGGGTTCCTTTTACTAAACAGCGACTGTGACCACCATGCTTATGACCTGCCCTACCCATTTACCCATAATGTCAATACTTATGTCTGCCAGGGTTCTCCATTTCCTTTGGAGAGAGACATTTACAGCTGACCCTCCTATCTCCCGAGAAAGAAAATCAGTCTGTGGAGCTAGAGTCCTCCTGTGAGCATCCTCAGTGTGGATGATGTCTCTAAGCCCTTCACTATACAGAAAGGTAATGCAGCCAGCGACACGGTGACCGACAGGTCCCTGGCTCCCCTTGTCTTCAGAGCAAGTCTGTATCAAAACTACTTGTAGGAACCAAGGGGGAGATATGGCGGCTCTGCTTCTGACATCTGACCTCAGACTTGACTTTCCGTTGAATCAAGAATAAGGAAAGTAGCTGGGATTTGTTCTTCTCCCTGTGCGGATTTATTCACAAGTGCATGCGGACCAAAGCGATAGAAACACACACACACCAGATGCTCCCAATGGCTGTCTCTGGGATTACTAGGAAGTCTCATTTTCTTCTTGGTGCTTTTATTTCCAACCCTCCCCCCAATTTCTATAATGGATATAAATTCCTTGTCAAATCCCCTTCTAACAGAGGAAGGAGCATTATTTAAAAAGGTAAACCAGATGGTTCAATAAATTCCTGATGTCTACACCCAAATCTGTCATCAAAATGGATCAGGTGGAAGGGCTCTGTGGTAAGGAAGGGCATGGAATCTGGAAGCGGCTTCCTGGCCTCCTATCTCAATTCTGCGGCTGCTTCTTACTTGACGTGACCATAGGCACAAGATCTTAGCCATTCCTTGCTTCAGAGTTCTTCTCCACGACAAGGTCCACACCCTCTGCGCAAGGCTGTGAGAATTAAATGACTTTCAAGGAGCCGCCCTTAGAAGGTCGGGTCCCTAGCAATTATGTATTTAGTGCTGTTGCTCGCGGTAGCAGCATTGTCACTGAACAGAACAAAAGATTTCTGGCCCGTGTTAGTGGAGTATTTGTTTCCGTCTTAAACACACCTTGTCAACTATTCATGACCATTCAGGAACTCAGGTTCCTCCACTGTACTAGTTCTAGGGAGCAGTCAAGCAGCTTAGGCCTTCAGTATACTTCTGAAGCCAACAGTGTGGTGCTGTGTTCATTTACTCTCCGTGCAAAACACACATGCTCATATACATTAGACAGCTCAGCCGCAACCAGGACCGATTCATCCCAGGGTAATGAACTGGCTCTGCCTCAACCAGAAAGAGATTGAAAATTAAGTCTTAATTAGGAATCCTTCCCTTGATCAGCCCTGAAGGCTTTAAGGAACTGAGTACAACCAAAGGGCAAATTCGAGAAAAGTCTGATTTACATTTAAATCCGAGTCTTTTTTTTCCCCTCTCCACAAAATTTGCTGATGCCAAGTTTTAAATATGAAATGTCATTGTTTTCATACAGATATTACCAAGCGTTACCAGTTGTCATTTTGGCATTCAATGGAGTTATGATATTACAATGGCAACATTAGCATTTTCAAAAGCCTACCGCCATTGTTCTTCTGTAAATTGTTGCAGCTCATATTACCTTACACATAATATTTTTAAAAAAAATGAATGGGTGCTAGCATCAAAGCCTAGGCTGAATGATGATTAGGGTAGTCACCTCCTCTGTCTGGGACGCTAATAGTCTCACGCCAGCACTGTTACTGGCCCAGTGGGACATGCAGCAGCCCTGGGCACCACTGTAGCCATGCCAGTGAATGAGATGGACACTGGAAACCTCCCACAATGCAAAAGGTTTTGATAAAATTTTGCCGGGTTGCTGCAAAGCAAAAGAATCTTCTGTTTTTCTAATCATGAAAATCTCTACAAAAGAATGCCAATTTTTAAAAAAGGTTTCATTGTTCTGCCATCCATAATGAAAACTGGGTGCTGCCTAAACAGCTTGAGTAAATGCCTGGGTGTATTTGTTTATTTCTGCCTCTGAGTTTAAATTTTTTTTCTATTTGGAATGTTTCTAAAAATGTATGGCCTGTGGTCTTAGAGTACCTAAATAAACATCATTGCCCTTATAGATGGGGCAAAACAGCAAGGCTGTTAACATCACAGCTTAAGGGAATTCAGCTAGCTCATCCTGACTATTACATTACTGCACACAACAGCTTGGGGGATCTAATAAGGACTGTCCTCTTATTTTATTTTAAACTTATTTCTCTTGTGCACATTTATTTCTAATGTGCGTTGGAGTTTTACCTGCATGTATGTCTGTGAGGGTGTGAAATCCCCTGGAAATGTAGTTACAGACAGTTCTGGGCTGCTATGTGGGTACTTGGAATTGAACCCAGGTTCTCTGGAAGAGTGGTTAGATGCACTGAGCCATCTCTTCAGCCAGGACTTCCTCTTTAAAGCAGAGATTCATGCCTAAATCAAAGGATCATTTTCAGAATTAAAACCCATTTTATAAATGATTTTGTATAGTGACTAACAAATGCAGATTCAAAAGAGAACCAGCCTGAAGTGATGGCTCAGCTGTTACTAGCACTGGCTGCTTTTGCAGAGGACCCAGGTTCAATTCCCAGCACCTGCCTGGCAGCTTACAACCATCTGTAAACCCAATCTCAGGGGATCTGATTTGGTCTTCTGGTTTCCTTAGACAATGAATGCATGTGGTCCACAGACATAAACACAGTCAAAACACACCCACATATAAAATTATACCTTAACAAAACTATATAAGTAGATGGGCTACTTAATGTGTGAGAATGTCTGTCCATTGCTAAATTGCCCCAATAAGATGTGCTGACTGGAATGCCCTTCTAAGAAAGTAACATTCTGGTCATATAATTCTAAGGCTCTTTGCCCTTCTATTATTGTTGGGGTTCTTGCCTTTAGCACTTCTTTCTGGTTTTAATTTGCTGTAGACTCCATGGGGGTGGAGGGCCAGCATCACATGACCACAGCAGGCAGATGAAGTCAGAATGGGTCAGGAATAGAGATATGTCCTAAGATTCAGAGACAGTGAATTTCTCCTCAGAGTTAAGTTTGGGAATCTTAGCATAGCAGGTGAGATAATCCAGAGAGGAAATGACTCCCAAGCCTGAAGTCTCCACTCTAACCCAGTGTGGATGTATTAATACCGTCGATCAAGTTATATGGGAGGGAGGAAGTGGTTCAAAAACAAAACAGATGAGACAGTCACAGGACTTGTGACTGTCACACATGGACTTGCAGTTTCAGGCCCCACTGGCAGGACCTTCCCAGAAGAAATGGCTACAAGAAGCTACAACCTGAAGGGCTCAAATGGAGTGAGGTGACTCTAGGTGTAGTGTCAACAGCTTTTGCTCTTTATTGGGCAACCATGGGTCAAGCTCAGGTCCTTCTGACTTCCTTTGTTCTTTGCCCCTCCCAGTAAGTCATGGCCTGTTTATGACTGGCTTCCTAGGCAGCTCTCCCCACAATGGGAAGATACACGGGCCTTGTGACTTTCTGCGACAGGTTTTCATCGCCAGTCATTAGCTAGACAGTGTGATATTGCATGCCAGCCTCATAAGGTTGGTTAGGGTGTGTTTGGCCACGAGAGAAGACATAAGCATGGTACATAGTCTTGAAAACCCAAGTTTAGGCCATGACCAGATAAATTCACCCAGGTGACGGGATTCCCCTTGGGATTTCCTGGTACTTGTATTGAAACATTGTGCTCATTTTGACACTGAATGACAGCATGATACTTTTGGCACAGAATGACAGATTGAGACCTAGGGTCAGAAGTACCTAATATTGAACCTGGCTTTGCCATTCAGTCTCTGCTTTCCTCTACATCAGTGATTCTCAACCTTCCAGATACTGCAGCTTTAATAAGTTCCTTATTTTGTGATGACCCTCAACCATAAATTATTGTTATTATTATCATTGATTTTTTTTTAGAGGTTTCTCTGTGTAGCCCTGGCTGGCCTGGAACTCACTCTGTAGACCAGGCTGACTGCACACTCTCAGACATCCACCTGCCTCTGCCTCCCGAGTGCTGGGATTAAAGGCACGTGTCACCACGGCCTGGCAATATTTTCATTGCTACTTCATGACTATGATCTGCTATCAATATGAATCATAATGTGTGGTGGTGGCACATGCCTTTAATCCCAGCATTGGGGAGACAGAGACAGGTGGATGAATTTGAGGCCTTCCAGCTCTACATAGGGTGTTCCAGGACAGCAAAGACTATACACAAAGAAACCCTGTCTCCTATCTCCTAAAACAAACAAATCATAATGTAAATATCTGTGTTTTCCAATGGTCTTAGGTGATCCCTGTGAAAAGGTTGTTTGATACCCCCGCCACCACCACAAAGGGGTCTCATCCCACAGATTAATAAAGGCTGCAAACATATAGTTCTGTGTGCCTCTATTTTTTCTCAACTATGGAACTGAAACTACTTCAGACTTTTGCTTTGGCTCAAAGTCCAAACAAGAGCAACGTGCTCGATGCTAAAATTTAGAAAGCAGCCTGTTTCTGACCATAATTTATGTCCCTGGTCTAAATTTATGATGCTTGCACTCACTGGCCTTTGAGGGATAAGCTTGACACTTCCCAATCGGGCTCACTGTGTTTAGGAAGTGTTCTCAAGGCACCTGGCTCATCTGCACTGCTGGGCTTTCTTCTCTTAGGTTAAAAAGTCACCTCCTTCACCAACTGTCCCATACCTAGGTATGGTTCTCAGGGAGGCACCTGAGTCAACAAGCCTGTGTCCTTCAGGAACAGCTACCACCGCACCACCCTGCTCAGCAGCCACCATGGCACCTCCAGACGCTGTGTTCTTTGAGGACCCGCCATCCGAGACCAGCTCCTTAACAAAATTATCCCAGGTCTTAATGTTCTCTCTTTTAAGACATAAACACCTTTTTCAAAGAGACAAATCAGCTGCTGCTTGAAGACTGTGTTAGCCATCTTTATTGCACTCAACAGAACAAAGTAAGACACACACAGTGGATATTCAAATAGGAGGTGGTGGGTTTTTTTTAATGTTTTGTTTTCAATTCTTTTTAACTCAGTTAAATTTTTATTCGGTGAAAAAAGCTGACACCAAGACGCAAAGATTATCTTAAAATTGTGCAACAACGTAGTAAAATCTTCAGCAGAAACCAGTGACTTGGAAACCTAGCAAGGCGACCGAAGTTATAAATACCTAATTTTACTTTGGAGAGAAACAAGCACACAGTGTCTCACTTGAAATAAGAGCAGAACAGGCCTTTATTTTGCTGCAGATACTTCTGACTTTGCCTAAAGTGTCTAGTAAGTCTTAACAAGAGTCCTTAAATGAGGAGTGACATGGGGTATCTGAGGGTGACAATGTCCCACCTTGGTACTCATGCTCAGCCCACTGAACTTATTACACATGAAATGAACGCCCTTCGTGGGTTGTAGCTCGGCTCTGATGATTAAACTTATAATATGGCTGCTCAAAACAACATGGGCAGAAACACATGCAATCGATCCCCCCATCAGCCACGGTCAGCGGTGGTATTCCATCTGAGAATGCATTTCTCGTCTATCTACCACAGTGCACATCTCTTGCGACTTTATCCCGTATCTTAGTCTTGCATAGGAAGTAGTCTATATAAAGGTAATGCCCTGGCTTTTATTACACAAAAGTTGTACCTGAAAAGCAGCACACACTCCAGTTAAGTAAAACATCACAGGAATGTTGAAATACAATCCCGACGCGAGGAAGCATCTGCAGAGGTTAGAGTAGATTCTTACAGCGGCAGTGGGGGATGGAAGTCAATCTAGTGATATGTCTGAATTTCTCCTGAGGGGACCTCTCCTCTCCTCTGAAGGAAGAGAATTCTCAGGAACTCGGCATGGCCCTCTTCATGGGACAGAGAACTAACCTATGAGATAGGGTTTGGGCCCAGGTATTTGCACTGACCACTGGGGGCCATGTGAAGGCAGGATGTGCCGAAGAGACACTGGTGTTTACCTGTAGGGGGCTCAACACTACCACTGGCCTTCCTAGCTCCTTTCTAGACACCCAGCGTCTTCTGTCTGCTCTCTAAGTTGGAGAGTGGCCTTTAATCTAGCAGGCCATGTATCTGGAGAGGAGAGACCATGCAAATGACTGTCCCCTGCCAGCTTGTAATCATATCCAGTGATGCAATCAGAGATAATGCCTGAAGAGCCATTCCTCCAACAGCCAGCGTGCCAGCCAGCTGCCCAGCAGTAGGCCACCTGTCTGCTTGGATGTGGCCCCTCTCCACAGACCATGGAGGAACTCTCCTCTGTCACTGCATCCACACAGACCCATGTCGCACAAAGCTCAAAGGGTATTCAGTACAGGAAGGGAAAAAACAATCACTTCCCACACAGTCCACAGGAAACCAAGTACCTGGTGTTCCAGTATATTCCACTTCCTGGGAGGTGGGAACTTGCCAAGACTACACATAGCTTAGTCTTAATTCCCTATTGTCACTCCAACCTCTGGACTCTTGCAGATAAATAATGTGGATACATCAAAACCTCCACAGAGCTAAGCAGAGGGAAACAGGAGTGCGTGCTCGAAAAGTTCACAAAAATAGACAATTTACACATAGCTGCATCTATCTGGCTTAGTCTTCGGGACCTCAGCTCTGCTATTTATATAAAATAGTCTAGCCTTAAATGGCTACATGTTTTCAAACAGCACAGTGCATCTTCCGAGGAGAGGGGTGGCGGTTGGGGTCTGTACAGTACTATGGTTCAGCATCGGGAGGCCCTGGAGACTAGCCTTGATGCTTGGCAACAACTCCCGTTGCCTGCAGGAGACATATGCTCCGTGAAAAGACTCGCCTGCAGAATAATAGACAATAGCGCCGCTGAGCCTTTTACACCAGCTTCTACAAATGCCACCAAAAACTTGGCAGGAAAAGAAAATGAGAAAATATACTTTCCTAGCAGTTCAATTCAATGGCTTGCCTCCCACCAGACTGTTAATCTTTCAGCTACTTAAAGACTTTATTTATGTGGAGGTGGTAGGGCTGGGGGAACATTGAGCAAAACTTGAAAGCGAGACAAGATAAAGCTGAAAAAATTCCAGTCTGGGAGAAAAATACAGTGAAACAGAGGGTGAGAGGAAAGAGGAGGAAAAGAAGTAAGACAACTGACTGTATTCCTGGCATTTGATACCAGGAACTATGGTCACACCGTACGCTGTGTATCTACAGGTCAAGATGCTCATTTAAGACACAGACATTCTAAGAAAAAAAATGGCTCTTATTTTCCAAACAACCCTTGGGTAAATTGTGACTATTTCCACCAAAGAGTGATACTTTTAGTTAAAAGAAACCAGCACTGGTGAGGAGGGACACATTGCATGGAAGGGGAGGCAGGCTTCACAACACTTGCATCTAGAAAACACGTGTTCAGAGGCAGAACTTTGGAATATTAGCAGAGCTTGCTGCTTTTCCGCTGGGAGGGAGGAAATCCTCAGGGAGGTTGTTTGTACAGCACAAGTCACGACACGCTGGACATTGGTGCCTACACGCTGGACTGAAGGATGGGTTGAGGCCACAAAGAAGTCCACAGAACTTTCAAGTGGCCGTGACATGAAACACAGGGTGCGGGGACTGTGTTTAGACACACATGGTGTTTCACAGAGAAAGCAAATGAACAAATCTGTTCAAACGTTTAGATCACCTCCATCCCTGGCAATACCTCCAATACTCTCTATGGATGGGTGGGGGCACAGGCTAGGGAAGTGNAGGGAAGTGGGGTTAGGGGTAGGGGGTAGGGGTGGGGATCTGGAGAAGGCACTGACCAAATTCAAAATGACTGCATATATCGGTATGGACTTTTGAGGACAATTCAGTGGCTTAAACCCAATATGAAGTTTTACATTTGAAATTCTTTGGTGGTGAGTAAAAGCAAAAGGAAAACTCAAAAAATAGAGACATGGCATACTATATTTGTAATGCGTATCTATCATGGCACAGATCTAGAACTTTCTCTCACAACCACAGTAATTTTGTTTTTCAAGTGACAATGATCCCAGTGTATAAGAAAGCAGTGTCAACATTTGGCAGCTTCCAGAGGTACACTTTATACAGAGACATGCACAGTAAAAGCCCAAGGATTCCTAGAAGACAGGAGGTGTGGCTTGCAGGGCTTCCTAGGCTGTAGTTCAGCTGAACTGGAATCTAGGACTGACCCAGAATTCTCTCCTGACACAAGCAAACCCAGACAGGATTGCTCCTGCTCCCCACTCCCTACACTGATGGGCAAGGGGCCCTTAACACCTGGGGTTCCAGACGACCACTAAAATATGGCCTTATACAGAGTCCCAATAAATTAACAAAGACAACAGAACAGGACCTTCCCCCACAAGACGCCCACACAGTTATGTAAACTAAACCCAAACACAACGTAAAATCTGAGCAGTTTTCAAGGAGAAATGTGATTCTGCCCATCACTCTCTCTTGAAGTTTTTATTAAATACATTTCTGCATCTTAGAAAAATATGAAGAATGGTCAATTTCATGAACCAAAATGATCTCACAGACTTAAAAGCATGCCCAGCAAGCACAGCTCTGTAAGACAACATCAATGTCAAATCAAGGAACGTGGTCACTAAAATCAACCCGCTTTCAGGTTCACAGTTGACACTACAAAGTTTATCCATTCCTTTCTCTCCTTTTTTTTTGTTGTTGTTTTGTTTTTTTGTTGTTGTGGTGGTGGTTTTGGCCCATATAAAAATAACATATTGCAACTCAAAGTGCATCTTTTAAAATAAACCATCAACTATCTTTATCAAATAAAATATTTACACCATTTGGTTTCTAATGAGAAAAGCTCCTTCACGCTATCACCATGGGGACATCGTCTGAGAATCCAGTTATCATAGGAGCGTCTTCATCGTCCTCTCCTGAAGACAAAACAGTCAGGCCTTGGTGAGTTCCCGAGTTTCATATGACCCCCACATGCCACCACTCTGCCCATGCCCACAGCCTTACAACAACCCCCAGCTAAACCAACACGAGTCCTGAACCCTAGCTTGGCTTTCTTATGCTCAAGGTCAGCTTCTTCCCTTCCCTAAGGGACCAAATTTATTTTAATAGTCACTTGAAGTAAAATCTGTAAGAAGGTGAATCTCATCTCCCACAGCTAAATGGGTGGTTGGTTTCTCCTACTTGGATTATCTGTCCTCTTTCTCTTTTCAATCTGAACTGTTCTGAGCAAACAGAGATTAATTGAAAGGGCTTAAGAATTTTTAGGGCAGCTTCTTCCCAGACATCATGGCTGTCCTGTTGAGACTCCTATTACTTGGCATTTAGTGACTAATGAATGGTACCCTAACAGGCCAACCAAAAGGAGCCACCAATTCATGTTAGGCCCTTCAAATCCTTGCTGATTAGCAAAACCAAAATCAGAGAAGGCAAGGGAATACAGGTGATCTTATGATCGATCACTGGGGAGGAAACCCCGCCCTTCAGAAAGAGAAAAGCAGCAACAATTAGTCTATAAGAGAAGGAAAGCCACAAACTCACATCTGCTGCCTTGAGTGTGGGAAGCCTTTCCCACACTCACTCTCTTACATGACCTCACTACTAGCTCGCTCAGTTTAAGGCTTGCAGTATGAGAAGACTTATAGGGATCAACAGATTTCTCTTCCCCTTGCTGTACCTCAGCCCCACATAGAGTAAGAAGAGGCTGCTCTGGCAATGGAAAGAGGTGTGGCTGGCTGAAGGGCCTCATACAGAAGCTGACTGGAGATGTGACCCTTTCATCTTGAAGCCCTCCAGAGGAAGGGTTAGACTGGGGTCAGGTGAATATACTTGAGGATTGTTTTGAAATTTGGGGAGCATTCAAACCCAGGCCCTAATGCTCTCTGTTCAAAGAATACCTTCCAGTTCTCCCCAGTTAGGGGCCAGAACTATACAATTAAATAGTATGTGGCATTCTGATTAAGGAACAAGAAAAAGCAAAGAGCCCAGACAGTGGGAACACTGGAGTGATGCCTGTCTTGAAAGGATGAGGTGGAAGAATCTTCCCTGATCACATCCCCGACTTTCTAGACTTTCTAGAGTTTCCTCTGGTACCCCTGCCTACTTACCCAAGTCATCCCCAGAGGAAAAGATGGCCGAGCCCAGCCTGGAGCTGTAGTGGCTGTTGGCGAAAGCAGTAAAGCTGCTCTGTAGGCGGCGGTGCTTTGTGTAGAGAATGGCAAAGCCGACACCCAGGCTCAGCAGGATCAGGAACAAGATAGGAACCACCACAGCAGCGACATCAGTAGACCTGGCAGCCTGGACCGCAGCTGTATCTCCACCTGCAAAAGCAACATTCCCTGCTAGGGAGCCTCCTACCTGAGGGCCAGAAGAGGACGGCCCAGGCAACTTCTCCAGACCCCATTCACGCAATAAAATAGAAAAAAAGAAGTCCAGAGTTTGCAAGGGTTCCAACACCCAGCTTGCCTTCCTTGTATGACATGTTCCGGCATATGTGTGAAGACTGATGTTTTCCAAGTACTTACTATGAGCCTGTAGTCTATGGGCCTTGCACATGCAAATACAGTAATTACATTAGACTCCTAATCACTGCCTTGTTGGCTATTTAGATAGTCTCTTAGAAGGGAGACCTTTGTTGGGACATCAACACTGATTTCATTAGCATTATTACTTAAGGCCGCTTGCTTGCCTACAGAAGAGGATGTGAAATCAGACCACTAATTAACGAGATTGCAATTATTTCCCCCTACTTGGCACCAAAGTCACTCCGCGCTGCAATTACCTGAAGCTCCACAAATGAGATTCCTTCACTGCAACACTGACTAGACAGCTCACCAAGCTTTATGGTTTTCCTCCCTCTCTTTCACTTAAGTAAAAAAGAGAAACAACCTTTCCATATACATTTGACATTTTAAAAAGCTTGTTACTAAGCCACTTGGCTGTCTATAACTTGCCGGAGATGCTGCCTTCCCATGGTCTTACATTACCAATGATGGCTTTAGAAGGCTTACTGACAGAGAGGTCCTCACTGGAGCTCTGGAGAAAGGCCATTGCCCATTCTTCAACTCCACATCTGTTGACAGTGAGTAGAATTTTCACACTAGTCTGCACTTGGGGGCAGGAAAACGGAGTTTTGGAATCAGTTTTTAGCAAAGGAGGCAGCTATTTCTTTGCACATAGTTTCTACAGACCTCGGAGTTGCTCTCTGGTGTAGGGCGAGATGGCATAAGTAAGCTCCTGTCTCACAGAGAAAAAGCATCATAGCTACCCGGGGATTCAAGCAGACACAGGACTAATCAAAATGGACCAGAGAACAGGCATTTCTTGTAGGCGTAATCTAGCAATTCGGTATGCATGTCTCTAGTTATATTTCTTTCATTTTCTGAACAGGAAAATAAAATATTTTCCAGCCTACCCCAATGGTGAGGTGGTAACTTAAAGAACTACTGCCTGGCTGGACTTCTGAGGGTGCAATACGCTTGATTCCCTGAAAGCAACTGCCAGGGGCCTCACAACAGACAGTTTCTTCCACTGTGTATTTCACAGACTAATAACTGGTTTTGCTTAAAACCAGGGCTTATTAAGGAAGAAGCATATTATCAAGAATTTTGCTGTTTGTTTTCTGTAGGACCTTCCCAGAGCCTTACCTATGCCACGACTCTCTAAAGGGAGGTAGAAGAAAAGTATTTATCCTCCGAGCCAGTGGGTCAGCCTTCCTAATCCTTTAACACAGTTCCTAATGTTGTGGTGCCCCCAGCCATAAAATTAATTTTTGTCGCTACTTCAAAATTGTACATTTGCTACCATTATGAATCATAATGTAAATATTTTTGGAGATAGAGGTTTGCCAAAGGGGTCACAACCCACAGGTTGAGAACCACTACTCTTAAGAAACTGTTTATTCTGCATTGGCCCCACAACCCCCGCAACCCAGGAAGGCCTGTAAGAGAACACGTAACTATAACCCTGTCTGGTTCTTGGCTAGAAATAAAGGTACCTACAAAATCTAATGATATTTGTTGGAATCGTGGCCAAGCTACCACAATGCACGTACGTTCCTTATAAAGCAACAGTGTGGCCCAATCCTGGTATCTATCTATGTGTCCCCAAAACAGAGATCCCAGGTCATGACGACGTGCGAGCTGTATGTGGTGGGATGAGTTAATCACAGGGAGAAGCACAGGTCTATTCGTACGTTCAAGGCTCTGGGCAGTCCCATGAAAACCAACAAACAAAATTCCTGTTTGTCTAGTTTAACTGAATTTACTGAATCATGTGAAAGACTGACATATTTCTGGGTTTGTCTGTGAGGGCCTTTTAGAGGAAATAGGTAGGGGAAAGACCCACCTTCAGTGTGGGTGACACCATCCCCATGGCCTTGGGGCTTGATGTAATGGAGGAGCAGAAGGGGAGGGCTAAGCACCAACATTCTCCAACTGCTGCTTCCTAATTGCTAATGCAGCCTAAGCAGCTGGCCCAGACTCCCGCTGCCATGCCTTCTCCCCCAGGACAAGCTCTGTCTCCTTGAACCGCCAGCCAAAATAAATCCCCCACTCTCAACTTGCTTCTTGTTATGTATCTGGTCACAGTAACAAGGGAAGAAAAGGAACTAATAGGCCTACTGAGTTTCCTAAATATGACCTCCTTCTTGTCCTTTCCCCAACTTTACACTCCTCGTGGTACCCTGAAATCCCAGTTCTTTCTGTACTAGGCCACCACAAGAAGTCTTCATTAAGTACATCAGTACCAAACTAAATTGATACCTAAGTGATTTCTTAGGCACACAGACAGTACTTGAGATGTGTTTTGGAAGGACCATCAGAAAAACCATCGCATCCCTCTTCTTCCTTGGAACAGGACACGGACAGGACGGCCACGCAGCAACTCACCTGAGCTCAGTTCGTCATACAGCAGCACAGCAGGCTCCCCACAGATCTGGCTGCCAAAGAGACAGCGTGCTTGGACCGTGAAGGTGTAGTTATGACCCATCTTCAGGTTGGACACTTTAAAGAAATTGTCAGTAGTATTCCCGAGGTAAGCGGTGAGATTCAGAGCACTGTCAAACATGTGTATCTCATAGCCCTGCAAACAAGCACACAATGGACCGTCCAGAGGTTTGAACAAGGGGCCTGATGGTTTCCGTTACTGGCCCCAGTTATCGGTGAGTCCTCTTGGCGGCATTTTATGGATGCTAACATACTTTACACTTCCTGCTAGTTCTTTCGATTATGGGATTGACATATTAAACTCAGAAAAGAGGACTTTCCCTGCTGACAACGTGCAGAAGAGGAACTGCAAGGTATGGCTGCAGAAGAACCATTTTAACCATCGTACACTCGGAGTTCCAGGCAGCAGCCGCTTGAGCCCACTAATACCAGTGCCTCAAAGAACCTGACACTTGAGTGATACTTCTCAGTAAGGGATTTTACTAGTGACGCCTCCTGGTGGCAGTGGGTGCAGGCAAGACCAGGGATGGTGCAATCGGAAAAGGAAGTGCTGGAAGACCACCTTCATTCACTTCCCGTCTCCTAGCTTTCTGGTTCTTTTGAGGCTGATCCCAGAGCCAGGCAGCCTGATGTTGACAGAGAAGCACTTAAGCAGGCTGAGGGCTCTACTCACAGGAGGACAGTATGAAATAATCCCTTCCCTCATTGCCTCAGGAAGTCCCAGACTGTTGTGCTAGGAAACAGACAGGCTAGACCTGCTGGCTAGGATCAGACTGGTGGCCAGCTTCTCTGCCGCCCTCCAGGGTCCCAGTGTCAAACTCTGTCCACATACAAGCCCACCACACAATCAACCTCTTGGTTCCTACTGCACTGACATGTCTCTGATACTAAGCCAGGAGGAGGAGAGGAAGGCATGCTACACCCGTGCCGGCACCCTCCACTAGAAATGGAATACTGACCTGCACTCTCAACTGAAAGCTGGGCTTATGCTGCCCATTCAGGCTCCCCTGGTGGCAGCTGGCTGCCAAGTTGGGCTCCCCAACACCTGCCTAGCATCCCACCCCCTGCACGCCTTCTTACAAGCTAGTAATGATTCTTTACTATCTAGTGTAAATCTAGTGTAGAACATCTGTAAAACACATAAAGATACAAATGAAACAACGTACACAACCATCAACCACCTATAGTTCCCTTCAGTAGTCCCGTTAGGCATTTGTTTCCTCTTTTTACCACGAAGCAAGAGTACTTAAAATTTTAATGCATTGCTTTCTCAAAGTAAAATCTTAGAATAACTAAATCAAGGAATGTGAACATTTCAATGTTTTTGATAAGTATTATCAAAGAGCCTTCCAGAACTTTGAACCAAATCTATATTCTCAGTGTCATTCCTGAGCTAGTTCTCACACTGGCATTACTCCCCCAAAGTTCTTTGCAGGCTTGATGTCTTTGTCATTAGCTTGCTAGGGTCCTTTATTTTCCTGCACACAGCTGCCAGAATGCTTTACTGTTCAGTACTTTCCAACAGTGGAGTATTCCTGGATAGATTCCATATTCCTAAAGACATTCGCTGCATAGATACCACAGCTACGGCAACTGTGAGGAGTCTCACAGAAGGTGAAGACTTTCAACGGGTACCTGAGCCTGGATCTCACATGACTCCCTGCTTACACTGTTCTTCCAGGTAACCACAGCTGGATCATCACACTTTGCTTTCATGGGACCAAGCCAGTTTCAATCAATAAAGAGCCCACCCTCCAGCCAACCAAGTATCTTCATGTACTTCTCGCTCCTTCTAATCACTCTGAAGAAACAATGACAAGGTACTAGACTGACAGCGTGGCTCAGCTTCCTGGCACACTGGGACCACAGCCTAGCTGTCAAAGGGTCGGAGAAGAGTGGGGCACTTGGTTCCCATGCTGAGCACACTCCAGCTGCAGGGAGCACAAGTCTCCCACCCATTTCCTTTCCAAGGACAAGTGTGTGGCTGTGGGTGCTGAGTGCGGAGATCTCGCATTGCGTGGGGAGCACAAACATCTCTCTAACCAGCAAATGGTCCTTTCGCTCTCGAGTTCACTCCCATGCCTGACGCTTTCCCTCCTTCCTTCTTCATGCTGTCTGCCAGCCTGCTGTTAATGAATTCATGTCTGAAACAGTATGCCAACAAGAGTTCCAAAGTCACTGAGGATGCACGAGGAACTTACCCGGGTTTCACTGAACTGCTTTTCCTTCAAAGCTAGGCTTTTCCAAAAGAGAAGAACGTGGTCATTTTCTGTTATGATTTTTAAGGCGTCGGGTGCTGCCAGTGAAACTAAAAATGGAAGATTAAGCCACTTGCAGTTAGTACACACGTATCACGCACTGCCAGCCTAAATGGGCTTGCACCCCACTACTGCAACTGTTGATACTGCTTGCTGCTATCTAGGCTGCTGAGTTAGTGACTCAGCACTGAACAGGAGCCTAGCCCACCTTCCAGCCGACAGCCTTATTATCGGTCTCCCTACATTCTATCTGCCCGATCAACAAGAGGGCCACTGGGACACAGTCCAGGCCCTCATTTTAAGGCCTGACCTTAAAATGTATTGTTGGGTTTCTTCACTCTCTTGAGCATTCCTCCTTTCTGGCCATGGTAAGACACAGAAAGGGAGGGTAATGTGAAAAGAGACTCAGAGAGAGTGGATACGGTTCAGTGGTAGAATGCTTGCCTAGCATTCAAGACACTCTGAGTTCATGCCCTCAAATTGCATTATATATAAATAAAGACTTCAAGAATATAGAAAATAAGAGCCTTTCTCAGACTATTGAGTCTTGGCCCCCTCACCAAAGCCCAAGAAACCCCACATTCCAGCCTTGGTCTGCTGTAGCATGGACAGATCAGAACAATGCTTGCGGGTCCTACAAAGGTACTCCGGCCTTCTTCTGTATTGCGGTCTGCAGCGACGAGGTTGCTCAGTGTGCAGCAAGGCCTTTCTTCCTCCCCACTGACCTGTGGTGATTTTTATGCTGGAATCCTTGCTCATGTTCCCCAGCTGGACGACAATATGGTATTTTCCTCCAGGTTCCAGCTTGTTAAGGCTGTACTCCACAGTACTGTTGCGAGACTTGACTTTGTAGCTCCTGTCGGTCTTCCTGATCAGATCTTTCACTGCAATCGCATAGAACTAAGACAGACGGAGGGAGGAAGGAGGATCTGAGTACCAGCTGGATGCAAGGTCTTTTACATGAAATCAGCTATTGGTTATGAACAATACCTTATACAATGCAAATGCCATTGTTTCAGTCACTGTTCTGTTGCTGTGAAGAGACACCATGGCCAAGGCCACTCTTATAAAAGAAAGCCTTTAATGGGAGCCTTGCTTACAGTTTTGGAGGTTAGTCCATTATCACCACGGCAGAAAGCATGGCTGTGTGCATGGCACTGGAGCACTAGCTGAGAGCTTTACATCCTGATCCACAGAGAAAGACAGAGCCTGGGCCCGGAATGGGCTTTCAACACCTCAAAGTTCACCTGCAGTGACACATTTCTTCCAACAAGGTCACACCTACTCCAATAAGGCTACACCTCCTAATCCTTCTAATCCTTTCAAACAGTTCCACTCTCTGATGGCTGGGCATTCAAATATATGAGACTATGGGGGTCATCTTTGTTCAAGCCACCCTAGCCGTGTAACAGTTAGCATACCACCTTGTTCAGGGAATAAGGGCAAGAGATAATGTGCATACATGCTCCATACAGAACCAATCATTTTTCAGATGCGTTCAATGTGGTTGAATAAACAGAGATGGAACTCAGGCTCAGGGCTGACTTTTCTGAGCCTCACAGTCTGACTCATGCCCTTCAGAAAGTCTTTGGGGTAGCCAAAGACTATCTTATGATGAGTATATATTTCCAGAGCTGCAAACAAAAGTATTAGCTAGATAAGGGATGGGAAGGGAACGGGAAGAAAAAGGGGAAGGGAAAGGAGAGGAAAAGAAAAGGGAGAAAGAGGAAACAGGAATGCAAAAAAAGGGAAAGGATGGAAAGAAGAGGAAGAAACCAAAATATGCTAGTAAAAGCCACATTAATTGTGACATCAGCAGCTAGGCTTCTTTCTCTCCAGTTTCTGGACATTGACAGAAAGGACCATGAATGAAGATGCTCAACCCCCATGACAACAATTTCTACACACTGATACTGACAGAAGGAAAACATGGATGAGGATGTTCAACCTCCACAACAGTTTCTGGGCATTGACAAAGAGGACATGGGTGAAGATGCTCAACCTCCATGACAACAACTTCTGTATACTAATATTAACAGAGGGACGACATGGATGAAGATGCTCAACCCTAGCTCTAAAGTACAAACAGCCTCACCTGCTCTCTCCCAGGCTGCTGGTTATTTGGGAGTGTAGAGGGAAAGGCACACATTGGACAAACAGGAAATTTGATCACCATGGAGAATCTGAGAATCAAGAGGTGTCTCAGCCACCAAGAAGAAACCACATGGCTGAAGTGTAGGGGTGAGGGTCAAAGTAGTCCAGAGCAAGGAAGAATGGGGTACTTCTAGGATCAATGTCCTGTCCTATTTTTTCTATAAAGGGATAGAAAACTCTGAAAAAGTCAAGACATAGGTATTTTAGGCTTTGAGGGTCTTAGGACCTCAACCACAAAAATCCTATCACTAGTGGCACAAAAACAGACATAGGCCATACATACACTGATGGGTGTGGCCCTGGTTCCAATTAAACGTTGGTTTAAAAAAAATAATCCACAGGCTGGATTTGGCCTGAAGACCTTTGTGTGCTGAGCTATGGTTAATGGAGGGGATGGGGCTAGCTGAGGAAGGACAAAGAAATACGGTGTTGTGAACAGTGGAGGAGTGCCAACTCAGAAGGGGATCTGTCTTTGACCACACAGAAATGGAGACGAGGCTTGCCGAGCTCAGCTAGTACCTGTGTTACTTGTCATACTACCTGACCCCCTCCACTGCACTCCACTTACCCAAAGCCTGCTAAGAACAAGCATGGCGGGCTGCACGCCTTTCCACTCACCAAGTCCTGGTCCGGAGAGTCGTAGGGCGATTCCCACTTGATGACTGCTGAGGTTTTGCCTATTTGGACTGCATGCAGGTGACGAGGTGGAAGCCTGCTGTCTGGAATCATCTTCACTACGACGTAGTCAGAAGATGGCCCTTGGTAAGGGATCAGCACCCGGACCTAGAGGCCAAGCACATACAGCAAAACAATACCACACAGGCTCATGCAACCTCTGTCAAACTACTTTTCAATAAGCTAATGACACATGACCACAATTAAAATTCAGTTAGCACAAAATAAAATAAAATAGTTCCCTGCCTGACCTAGACTGTTTTTGTGTTTTGGCTTATGTCCGGAAATGCCCTAGACATATGTGAGCGTAGACACATGATATATAAATACATACATACACACATATGCATGTGTGTATGTGATACATGTATGTGTATGTGCAGCTTATCTTTTAAAAATCTTTTTCACACAACCATGCTTCCCCCCATAAAAATTAATAATTTAGGATCACATTTTTCTTCTGCCTTCTTTTGGACAGTTCTTTATTCTACTCCATAAATAAGCCATAATTTATGTTACCAATCTTTTCTTGAAAGATTTAGGTTATATCAAATCTTTTATTCCCACAAGTAATACTGGCCTAGGTGCTACCTACTACTTTTGTAGTTTGTTTGTTTTAGTCAACTTGACACAACCGAGTCATCTGGGAGGAGAGAACCTCAGTGGAGGAACTGCCTCCTTCATTTAACTTGTAGGAAGGTCTGTGTGGCATTTTCTTGATTGATGATTGATGTGGTAAGGCCCAGCCCATCATGGGTGATGCCAACCCAGGCAGGTGGTCCTGAGTTATACATAAGAAAGCAGTCTAAGCTATTTGCCAAGTGACCAATGGCTCCACCCCTGAGCTGCATTTAGGAAACTGGTTGTGGGGACTTACAAAGAAGATGAATCTAGGTACCCAAGCCACCCATTCTACTAGAGTTGAGCTCAGGAGCCCCCAATGCTTAAGAAACCTCCTTTTTAATAGAGGTACTTCTGTCTCCCTGGCGCAGAAAGCTTACCAGAAACAAATACTGCTCATCCTTGTTCACAACGACTGTCTTATTGTGGAGTGGAGTGGTTAAGCTCTTAGGGTTTCGGTAGAGATCAAGGAAGGACGTGGCATAGAAAATGCCATAAACCTGGTAAAGGCAGAGAAGGGAAAAAGCCGTCAGCTGATGGGTCAGTGCCCTCATGTTTTGAAATTGCTGACTGGAGACCTTGGAAGCGCTCCTAAAGGATCCAGAGACATCTTCCTTCATCCTTCATTATGGTGATCGTGCCTTAGAACAGGAGTGCTGTGTGTGTGTGTGTGTGTGTGTGTGTGTGTACGTACACATGCACGCACCTGCAAAGGTGAGCAAGAGCAGCTCCTGTTCGCACAGAGCTTCATTTTGGGGAAGTACGGACAGGAAAGGAAAAAAGGAAAATTCTGCCATGAGAGCAATCGAGAAGTGCTGGCTGCCATTCCAAGGACTGTACAAAGGGTCAGGGGAAAAGAGGGCTTACAAAAGAAGGGTGACATTACACAATCCAACAGCAGTGATGGGGAGCTGAGCTGTGCCTGTGGTGGGAGTTGACAAGTGAGTGTGGGAATCTCACCAGCTGTGGAATGGACACAGGAGGACATGCGCAGCCAGCTTCAACCTCCCAGCTTCCCTTTAATGAAAGAAGGCTACATTCCCTACCACCATGGAAGCTGGAAGAGCCATTAACAAGATGTCAGCCAATGAGATGCCAGCAGGTGTCAGCCAATGAGATCCCAGCAGGTATCAGTCAATGAGATATAAGCAGAAGAACCCAGTGGGACGGCCCAGCAGGCTCTTTTAAAAGCAAGACAGTCTATCTTCCTGCCCTCCTGCAGCCTGGTGTTCAGACAATAACTGCAGCTCCAGCAGGCTGTCCGCCCAGGAGATGACCTTAAAGACATACACCACTGGCCGGAGATGGCAAGGCCTGTGTCCTCTCCAGGGTGAACACGTGTTGCTGCAATAGAGGAGGCCCTGGACTTCACTTGGCCAAGGGTATGTTTAAAGCACAGTCTATGGGTCCATGTAGGGGATCACAAACTAGGGAAGTAGACTAAGCATACAGCAAAGGGATGTCAGCTGAGTGAGTTCGTATGGAAAGGAACAAGCTGGAGAAGATAAAGAAGGATCAGAATACTTCCTCCCCTGAGTATATGCACAGGAGGCCAGGTACCTGCAGAAAAAGACTACACATTTGCAGGCACCCTGGGCAAAGAGAGGGGCTGCCTTGGGGTGTCAGTGTCCCAGCAACAGCGCCACTTCCTGTAACTCTGCTCAGAAGACAGTCTGGAGAGGAGGAGTTTGGACAACAAAAGGGGAAAGTGGCCTCCCAGGGGCCAGTTAACCGGGAAGAGGTAGGAAGAGAGACATTAAGGGGATCCAAGGTGGGAAAGCAAATGCATATGGGATACAAGAAAGGAACAAGGGAGCCACAAGGCTTAAATGGGAGCCTTGGTCCCAATAGGGGCTTGGTGCTCAGATGTAAGATTATCTCATTATAATAGGGTCTGGTCCGTGGTACATGGGGTGGCGTCGCTAGTGGGATGGAGTCACTAGTGATGGAAAAGGGCTCCCAGAGCCCATGGGAGTCAGGAGATTAGAAGAGCCCCTCATCGATGGTGAAGAAGCCAACCATGAGTGCTGCCAGAGTACTCAGTGAAGAGACAGGAGCAGGTGACAGTCACCCACTTTGGGCCTCGTTTGACTCACCACATATGAAAGCTGGCTGTGTGTGACCAGAAAAATGCACAGGCCAAGGCGCGGCAGAAGCAAGGCTGCTTTTCCAGACTGGCACAAAAAGAGAGGCTCTAGCACTGTATGATGCTCCACTGTTCCGCAGACTCCACCTTACTCTGGAGGACCACTCAGCGGGACAAGTGGGCCTGTGCCAAATTGAGCCTATTGATAATCATGTCTCCTTGTGGGTCTGTGTACTCTCCTTCAAGGGAAAGGGAGTGCTAAGGATGGCTCGGGCTTTTGTCTCTGTCTCTTGCTCAGCATCACACTGTGGAACACGCTAAAGAACAGAACTATATTAAATTTAAAAATTCAGTCAAGCCCACCACCCAGAATGAGTTCCTTATCGCGTGAATCCAGCACTCCACATGCATGGTCTACCCAATAACAAACATTGGGGAGCTATCTCTGAGGCCAGCAGAGTGAGGTCAGGGATGCCGAGGCTGGCTGGGAAGCCAGGTCCCTTCAGGAAGTAATCCTGAGCTGGTGGGTGACTTGTGTTTGGGGAAGCAAAGAAGCAAAAGCAGCAACAGGGAAGAAAGAAAGTCCCATGGCTGTCCAGGGGCTTAAATTTAGAGAGGTTCAGACCACCTTGGGATGGTTGTTCTTGTTCACTTACCACATTCTTGGGGCCGGTCCACACACACTCCACAGCAGTCTGGTTGATGGCCTTGGCTTTGAGACTAGGAGCAGGTGGACGGATGCCTCTGGTCAAGACATGCTCAAACGCCAGGGGACTATCCCCCAAGTCTGTCTTGGCCCAGGCAGAAATCTCATAGGACGTGTGAGCTGTCAGATTGCTAACTGTGAAAAGAAGAAAGGAGAATGCCAGGGATGTGTATATGTGAGGTATGAGTGTGTGTGTGTGAGTGTGTGAGTGTGTGTGTGTGTGTATGTGGGGGGGAGTGAAAGTCAAGAATCTGTTTGAGTTTACACACCGTACTTTTCAATAGTTTGCAAATTCATTTAATATTTTCCTAGTATAGCACATGTAACTTAGAGACTGGGTAACTTCTAGTTACTGTGTGAAAAGCTGATTGTGTGGAAGTACAATCGGCAAAACAGTCCTGCAGCCACAGCCTGAGTTATATGGCATATGAAAAAGAAAGGGCTATGACCTAGTCCAGTTGCAGAGAGTTTCCTAGCATGCACAAGGCCCTGGGTTCAATCCCCAGCACGGACAAAAGGGAATAATAATATAAGATGATGATGACAGTGACGACGGCAAACACACCTGAGCTTTCTGTTTCCTAAGACTACCAAGTAGGGACTGAAACAATGACAAACTGTCCTTTTCAAACCGGCCAGAAAGAGAGGAAAGGAGGATGCTCTCAAGCCACTCACAGCACTCACAAGCAGCTCTTGGCATTGAGGGTTTTCCTCTTAGAAATACATCAGCATCTTCCCATGAGACCATCTTCAGATAAAAGAACTGTAATGGAGTTCAGTGTTTGCACAGACCTAAGTGAGGACTGGACCACCTCCTCTTTCCATCTGTTTGATCTTCTGTGCAGTTGACAGATCTATCCTGAATGCCAATACACGCCAGGCCTCATCCTACCTCTTATTAGCTGAAGGAGGGCAAAGCTAGAAAGAACGCAGGTAATGGAATCTGGACAAGATTCTTACACAGGGCAAAATCATCTCCAGGAGTTAAACTGGCTCCTTACAGTTCCTCCTTCTCTCTTGCCCCAGCTTACATTGAGGGCCATTGGGTTTAGAAGGAGGTTTAAGGAGCCAGCAAGCTAACACTCTCTGCCTGGAGTTAAGAGGATGTAGACAACATCCTCAAAGGTCATGCACAACCACCCCCAGAGAGGACCCTGCTCATTCCCAGTATCCCATCCCCACCCTAAACACAATCTCTGCTCCCAGGAAAGCACTGATCTGACTCACTGCCCATCCTGCTTACAGACCAGTGCAGCAACAAGGTGTTACCTTTGTGTGACAATGAGCTTCCTTGGAAATTCAAGGTTTTCTTCTCTTGTTTGTGGGCATCAAATGACCAGAAAAGGTTCACCACATAGCCACTGACCTGCCAAGAACCAGGAAGCATGTGACATGATCAGCTGACACAGTCAGGGGACACACTTATACACCAGGCAGAGATGGTCTCGTTCGCTGCCTCCTCATCTCTTTCAATGGACAGTGTTTCTTCTGATTTTTCATCAGCTTTTGTTTGTGTGGCCGTTAAATACATTTAGTTATTTTTAGTAAGGGGCAGGTAAGGGGAACACCTCAGCTCAGGCTGTCCTCTTAGTCAAGGCTAAGAGGTCAGTACTACCTTCTCCGAGAATTCTCCATTAGCAAAGATTTTGAACTAAAAACCATCACAAGTGGGACAACAAGAAAGAAAATGCCTTCATGACCAACATTATCAACAAAGGTCCACACTAAATTACCTCTTCTATTGCTCCTCTCTGAAGCTAAGAACATGATATTACATGCATTTAAGTGACCGGCACAAGGACCCTGAAGACCCACCCTGCCACAACATCACAGATGGAAAGAGATGGGATAAGGAACCAGCAGATGGGAAACAAACTTATGGAAGTGGATTTCAATTCGAAAGAACACAGGGACAGATAAGCGGGCTATGCAGACAGGGGCTCAGAGGGACTCGCGGTGGCAGACGAGGAGTGACTGGGTGGACATAAGAGATACACAGCAGATGGGTTTCTGAGGCATCTGCTTCTCCCAAGAAGCTCGCTCTACCACAGTGGGAACTTCTACATTAGCCCTGAGTACCAGGAAATCCAATAAAGCTGAAAATTACAGGGCACACATATTCTGTTCACACCAAGTCTTTCTGTGCACTGGAGCTGTGAACCATTTAATTATATGGTTAAAGAAGAAAGGCACCAGGCTGAGGCAGAATAATTACATGTGGAGACTCGAGTTGTTCTTCGTGGGGGAAAGGAAACAACCCGGGTCTGGCATTTCAGCTCCACTAGAGCAGGCCTTTCATTGCTCCTAATCTCCCTGCCCTAGGATACATGAGTTCCCACACAAAAGAGAGCCCCACCCAGCTGCCAGTCTGAGAACTCCACGTTACCTTGATGTCACCGTCCATGGTCAGGGTAAAGCTCAGAGAATTTTCATCGTAGCTGTCAAGGTGGATATTTGGGGCTTGAATCACTGAAACGAAAAAGGAGTCAAAGAGAAACCAACACCGTGGAACGTGAGGAAGATGGGACTTCACAGCTTTCATCTCAACAGACAACAAGGCCTTTCAGCCAGGTAATAAAGGGCACAGTGGCAGCCTTAGCAGCCATCTCTTCTACCGCTGTCTCCGTGACCGAGGCCGGGCTCACAGCAGTTTGGTAAACACACGGTCTCGGAGAGCTGGTCAGTTGGCCTGGCAATAAGGTTGGACAGAAACGTTCCACTGTCCCAACGTCCCTACAGGGCCCAGCATCGGCCTGGCTCCTGAAGAGTCAGGATCCCTGTGAACGATGTCTTTATGAGGAACAACAACGTTCCAGCCGCCTCGTGACCTATTGAAGGACAGGACTTCTTGAAGGAGAAACTAAGTTATAAATGTGTGTGCTGTGGGTTGGGAAGTTAGGCAGCTTCTGGAATTCGGCAAACATGAGTTCAAATTCTTGATTCCTAACACCTAATAACTGTCAATCCAGGAGCAAGTCCCTTTTCGTCATGGAGCCTGGAGTGGGAAAGCTAAGGGCCAAGCAAGCGCACAGCTACTGTTCCCTTCCTTTCCTTTTCAGAAAAGTCTTACTTAATGAGCAATGAGTACATTCCAACAGCTAGGAGCTGACATCGACCTCTGAGGGCACAAGGAGAGCACGGCCAAGAGAAAAACCCATGTGCTCTGGATGAGCATCAGCGCAGCAGCTAGAACATCTGTCCATGAGAAAGGCGACAGTGCTGAGCCCAGTGTCATCTAAAGGAGTCCCAGAATCCAGCATAATCAGACAACACCACTTTAGTGACAACTGGGTTTTAACTCTCAGGACACAGCCCTTCTAAAGGCAAGCATGGGAGTTTGGGTAAAAGACATGTTGAAATCCAGGGCAGCCCCATTAGATGCTCAAAAATGTTATAAAACCAGGCTGGAGAAAAACACAAAGACCAGGAGAAAGGCTCTGGGAAGCTTCAGGTGGCCAACTGAGAGCCAGATAGTGCTTGGTGCTAAGGGAAAGTTTGGACTACAGTGGTGACCATGGGCAGCTCACGACTCTCCAGAGTCCAATTGCCTCAGCTACAAAACAAGGACAACAATACTTCAGTCATGGGATTCATATAAACAAAAATCACAGCATGTGGTATGCAAGAAGCACCCCATGCACGGTGGCCCTTCTCACTGGAGCCAGCATCAAGCTGCCGTCTTCATCATGTGTGAATATGGCTGCCATCACTGCTATCTTCGTCCTTTATCTTCCTTCCAAAGTCACTAAGACCCCAGGTCACAGATGCTCCATGGCAATAGAGCTACCCTTTGCACATAGCCTGATGAAATCACGTGAGAAGAGCTGAGACTTGGCAAAATCATGGGGAAGAGAACGAAGGAAACTCAAACTCAGGCTAATTTTCAAATGCAGATTTGACTTGTGCCTACTGAATTACTGAAAAAGGTGGCCTTCCAAAGTTCCTCCTTTTTATATTTGAATGGTCAGTATACTTTGGCCCAGATTTTTGTAGAGAGAAATAAAAAGACAATAGGACTCAAGGAGAGTGAATTCAGCACAACCTCTTTACCACCTGCCAGCAGGCTGCCCACTGACTGGTGGGCAGCATTAACTCTGACTGCCTCCTACCCTGATTGCTACGATTGAGTTTAGAGTAACTGAAATGAGTCTCTATCACCGTGAGCTTCTCACAGGCTCAGATGAAAGTAGAATCACCCAATCACATCCCACGCCACAGAGATCAATTGGTTTTAATATCTGTCGGGCCACAGGGTGAAGGTCTCCAGGGCCAGAGTAGAGGAAACCACTCAGGACTTCCATCCACTGTTCAGTAGGTACCAGAACCCTTTATTCAGGTACTTCAATATACTCGCCATCCATCTGAGCTTTTAGTTCCCACTAGATACCAAGGGTGGAGAAGAGCAAACAGCAAAGAGCTCAGCCCCAAGAGGCACCCATGAAGGATCTGGAGCAGCCTTTTGATAGGCAGAGCAGCCCAATACAGGGATCTCAGCCCAGGGGAGGTGTGTGGCAGGATGGGTAAGAGCATAGGCTTTGGAGTCAGGGATGTAGGGTTCGAGTCCCAGCTTTGTCATTTATGTATGTTCTACAAACAACATACCGCTTTCCCCTCCTTTGTCTTGCAGCTATTCTGAGGGACCAGTTAGATAAGTTCATGTGTGCAGAGCACTGAATTACAAGCACCAAAGGTCAGCTCTGGTGCTATGTACCATCCCTAACCCTGACATGTTTGTCAGTATAACCAAGGGAGAGGTGCACAGACATCAGTGAGGTGCCTTAATAATGTGTGCTCAAACCACACCCAGCTTTAGTGAAAAGGGACTCTTTCTATTTCAGAAGCTGGACAAGCTCACAAAGGGACTGGCATAATGACCTTTGGGAATCAATGCTTGGAGGAAGAATGTACTCAGTGGCTGCCTGAGAAGACTCAGTGTCTTTGTGACCCCAAAGTGTGCCTGTGCTGGGGCAGAGGAGGCTTGGAGAATCTTTCTAACCTACGCTTCTCCTCTCCAGCTCAAAGAAGGTCATTTCCAAAGGGCTTCCATCTTCTCTAAACCCGCAAGTGCCCGAGTCACTCACCTTTCCCTTTCGTGGTGGTGATGGATTTAGAATCGCTCCAGTTTCCTATCCCGCGACTCGTCACCGCGGCCACCTTTCCCAGTCAGAGTGTGAGTTAATAGGAAATAAAAGTAACACACCACACAGTAAGAATTGTGAATGAGCTAAATGGCTAAGACTTCAGCAGTGAGGGCAAAAAGAAATGTATTGAAAGAGTGACCCAGGACATTCAGAGGCCCCAGAAAATGAAATAAGAGGACCAAAAGAATTGCAATAGTCCTAAGAATATAAAATTTCCATTGATCCTATTGATACCCAGATTCTTCTAAAAGACAGGTGTGTGTGTGTGTGTGTGTGTGTGTGAGAGAGAGAGAGAGAGAGATCTAAGCTCTATATCTGCATATAGAGACACATATATACACATATAAAAAATCCTAAAGAAATTATCAAAATTATCAGTGTAAGGGAGTCTTCAGGAGATGTGTCTTGACGGCTTTAATAAACACTCTTTGCACAAAACTATCTCCTTTCTGGCAAATATATTAATACCGCATTTCATAAGAGCCTCATGAAATCGGTTTAAAAATGTCACTTAGCACTGTAGCTCCTGCAGCTAATGACAAGCAGAAAAGAGGTGAGCAAAGAAGGACAGACCCCAGAAGCACCAGAGTGTCCCGCTAGAAGCAGGGAGATCTGCACCGCTGCAAGTTATTGGTGATCTGGGGCAGAAGCTGAACTTCCTCTTTAAGACAAGGCACTGGGTGTTTCAAAGACCACTAATACTCATTTCTTAAACACAAGCATATAGATGACAAGCAGGAGTCAGCTCTCTGCATTCTAAGACCAGCCAGTGGCTGGAGAGGATGTAGCCACTCACTCTGATGGTATAGAGGGCATTGAGCAGTAAGTTCTTTATTTCCGTAGAGTTGCTAGCAGCTCTCTGGGAGGCCCACATCTTGGAACCACTCCTGCTGTATTCCACCTGCAAGGAGAAGCTCAGCATGAGTAGAGGGAAACCAGAGGTCGGCCCATCTAACGCCTTGCAAAGATGCACACGGGGAAAGATGGGGCACTGGGGTGGCTAGTGTTAATTGTCAACTTGAGGGGATCTAGAATCCCCTGGGAGATGAGGCTGTGGGTTTCCCTGCATGTGATGATCTGATTAGGTTAACTGGGGTGTAGATAGCACACCATTTCCCTGGGTTGCATGCTGTATAAATGGGTGCTGAACACAGGCACCCTTTGCTGATGTCTGACTTTGCATGCAATAGGACCAGCCATGTCAGCTCTTATGGCCTTGCATTCCCTGCCATTGTGAACTGCACCCTTGGACCATGAGCAAACCTGTGTCCCTTTGTTGCCTTTGTTGGAATATTTTATCGCAGCAACAGAACAAGAAAGTTGGACTGATGTGCAGTGTCCTAACAGATGGACCATTATCCACAACACCAAATCACCTCCTAGGGACACAGAGTGCCCAGAAACTCTAGCTCTCTGACACCCAATGTCTGAATAGTACTTACAATGTACTCACGAATGAGGCCATGGGTATGGATGGGAGGAGCCCAATGCCCAATGATCACACCTTCCTCTTCACTGTTGAGTGACAGCTGGAGGTTCCGAGGAGCGTCTGGCACTAGAAAATGGTCAAGTCAGAAGTCAAGTTCTTTTGATTTGATTGTATGTATTAAAAAGAAAAGATTCTAAGAGGCAGTTGGGACTGAGATATGAATTCAGTAGAAATTAAACAGAAAAAGAATCAACAGATAAATAAAATAAACCTATACACCAGTAAACCAAGTAGTTTAAAAGAAATACTGCTTAAAATTATCCTCAAATATGCTAAAAATAATTTAACCAAGAAGGTAAAAGATTTCTACAATGAAAAATTTAAAACACAGGTGAGAGAGGTTGACAAGAACACCAGAAAATGGACAGGAAGAACTCGTATCATCAAAACAGTCTTGTTACCTAAAGCAATCCACATATTCAGGGCAATCCCTAATAGAATAGTGATAACATTCTCCACAGAAATAGAGAAAAGCCCTCTTAATTAAAAGGGAGGCACAGGAGAGGTAGCAGAAAGATTGCAAGAGCCAAAGGAGAAGGTGGACATCATGGAAACGAGGCCTTTTAAACACAGCAGGGCTGATCAGGACTCACAGGGATAGTGCAGCGTGCATAGGGTTTTATGGGCCTGCACCAGCACTGAGAAAAGTGGACACAGGCCCCATTCCTAACCCATCAGTCATCGCCAACTGATAATTTCTCACAAATGAAAAATTAATACTTTGAACAGAGTAAACAGACCAGTCTTGGGGCCAGGCCCGATGCCCAGCATAGATGGCAACACAAAATGAACACCGTACCACTTTTGGAGGCTCTTTGTCCCATAAATGCTTTCTCGGGGCTTTGTTCTTTTTACCCTACATCTCCTTTATATAGGCAATACAGTTTTCAATTTTGGGTTTTATGGGATTTCTGTGTGTGTGAGAATGTGTGTATCTCTGTGTCTATATGTGTTTTTGTGCGTATTTATTTATTGGCTTTCTTTTTTCAGTTTGTTCCGTCCTATTCTGGTTTGTTACTTTATCTTATCTTACTATTATTATTATTGTTTTAGATGCCTGCTTGTATTCTAATGAGGGGGTTTTGGGTGGGTGGAGAAGTGGGGAGGAACTTAAGCTGGGGGAGAGAAAAATCAAAATTAGACTATGTTGTTAAAAAAAACTATTTTCAGTTTTAAAGAAGAAAGAAAAAGGTGAGGTGTGATGGGTAGTCACTGGAGGGGAGTTGGAGACCAGACGGAGAAAGGGGTAGATATATAATCAAGATACATTGTAGATAAATATGAAATTTTTGAATCATTTTTTTAATTGCACAGAACCATAAAAGACATGCCCCCCACCTGTCTAAAGTCAAAGCCATCCTGAGAAAATGTGCAAAGGCTGGAAAGAGCACACTGTGTCACCTCAAAACATACCACACAGACATAGGAGCCAAAGACACATGAAGCAAAGGACCAGAACAGGAAGTCAGAAATGTGTCCATGTGTCTGCAGCCCTCTAACTGTGGATGAAGGCAGCAAGAACATACAATGGAGAAAGGAGAGCCTCTTCAACAAATGGTGCTGGGAAACCTGGAGACTCATCTACAGAAGAAGGAAACTGGAGCCTGTTCATTCACCACATAAAAAAATCAACTTAGATCAAAACCATAAAATATAAACCAGCCCAAACTAGAAAAATACTCAAGTTTAAAAAAACTTTAAATGTCTGGGGGAAATGCTTCAGGAGGCTCATCCGGGAAAAGCTGTCTTTAAACATAACCCCGAAAGCACAGACAACAAAACTAAAAATTGTGTAATGAGACTACAGCAAATATGTAGAAGTTTCTGTATAGAGAAAAAAAACAAGCAACAGGGTGAAGAGACAATGGCAAAATAACAATAACAACCTACTCTTAAATGCCCCAAAAAGATCTAAATAGAAACGTTTTCCAGAAATGATACACAAATGGCCAAAAAGTTTATGGGAAAAAAAGTTCGCTATCAGTACTCATGAGGGAGGTGCAGATCAAAATGATGAGATACCGTTTAACGCAGTCTCGGCAGCTGAGCATCTGAAGGACAAGAAGTCAACCGAAGCTGCAGAGATGGCAGAACCTGCTACTGCTGAGAACATCACCTGCTACAGCACTGAGGTTTCCAAACTCTGACATTAGCGCTATGTCACGACCCAGCATCCCCACTACTAGGCACCCAAAAAGTCCATATATCTACATTCCATGTTTTTGTAGCAATATTCACAGCAGCCATGGTGTGGATCAACACAGACAGCCATCAGAGGACAAAAAAAAGATGTGATACAAATATACAGTATAATATTATTCAATCATAAAGAATGATATCCTGTCCTTTGTGGCAATGTGGATGAACCTGGAGGGCATTCTATTGAGTGAAATAAGTGTAGTACCAAGAGATGAATACTGACTGTCCTCACTTATATGCAGAAACTGCAGAGTGATATCACAGAAATGCAGTCTAGTGAATCCCAAGCCTGCAAGAGTGGAGGGGTGGGAACGGGTTGGAGAGAAGAGGGGTGTAGGTGGACGGAGGGAAGAAGGCCGCTATTCAACAGCATGGGGCAATCATGGTTGACAAAGGGTAAGTGACTATTTTTAAATAGATAGCAGAGAGGAGGTTGCACATCCGTAATACAGAGAAATAAAAAGCAAGTGGAGCAATCACATATCCTAGTCACCATGATCTATGTACATGTGTAGTAAAATGTCAGACTGTGTCCCACACATGTGTATAATCTTTATGATAGGTAAAAATTGAAAGCATATTTTAAAAATTTGAAAGAATCATCCAGAGGTTAAAATTCATCTGCATCATGGCCAACTAAGGACAATTTCCCAGGCTTAAAGCAAGGACAAGAAAGGATGATGGAGAGCACTGGAGTCTTTCCATTAAAAATGTAGGCAGCTTGGCCTTCAAGTTGACACCCTTCTCTTTTCCCAGAATGTCTCCAAGATAGTGATGTAAATTTGTGGCTTTCCCTGGCTTCAAGATGGAAATGCTTAGGCAGGCTGCTCAGGCAGGCTGAGTCGTGTGTGTGTGTGTGTGTGTGTGTGGGTGTGTGTGTGTGTGTGTGTCTGCACCCATTCTGATTTGGTCCTTGGAACTTCACCCTGAGCTCTTAATTGCCCACAAGAGCCCCAGCCACCTCAGACTCTCAAACCACAGAGCAGGGGACTAAGGGTGACTGCTGAGGAAGGAGACTAACCTTCTGATATCACAGACATCTCACATTCAGACGAATGTGATCACCTTAAAGCAGACTCCTTCCTGAGTTTGGTGACAATACATTCAAATGCTCAAGCAGTAAGGAAAATGCCTAGAAGAAGCAGCCCTGCGCCAGCTGCTTTGAAGGGAAGGGCAGGTGGGAAGCCCACCTACAATTTAAGTTTTTTAAAACTTAGCCACTTGGTAAGTTCTTTAAAACTTAGCAACAAAATGCCGACATGCCTCTTACTTAAGTGGCAAGGACAGCCTAAGGGTTAGGTACCAAGAACTGCCCAGAAAAGGAAAATAGAAGCAGAAATAGACAAGAGATACAAAAACAAAACAAAACAAACAAAAACCAAAGTAGAAAGCACCTGGAGCTAAAGAGTAAGACATTCTGGGGCATGGCAAGGACGATGAACTTCAGCACCTCAGGTCAGCACTTCCACACATGCAAGGGCCAGGCATGCTCCTCACACACGTAAAGTGTGGATAAGCATCAGACCACAGCATCCTTAAAATGGTTCACTGGGTAAAGTGCTTCCTGCACAGGCCTGAGGACCTGAATTCAGATCCCCAGCACCCATGTAAAGGCTGGACGTGCTGGCAAGTGTCTGTAGCCAGGCAGCCTCGCCCGGTGAGCTCCATGCTGGGGCAGGGGGCTATCTCAGAAACTAAGAAGGAAAGCATGGCAGAGATCCACCCGTGGCCTCCGGTCTCCACATAAGCGTATAAGGTGTGTACACACGTGGATATGCGTACCCCACCCCCACCAAAGATACGAACTTTAAAAATACACTATAGTACAGACTATAAACTGGTGTGATGGGAGGGTCTCCGAATAAACTTAAAAATGGACTCAGGATGTAGCTCAGGGGTAAAGTGGCTTCAGGTATGTGCAGGGCCCTGGGCTCAACCTCCAGGATCACACATACATACATATGTACATACATACATATATACATACATACACACATACGAACAAATCAGCTATAATACTTACAGCCCTCTGGCGTCCTCAGGGTCACGAAGTCATTGGTGTTGTGCACCTTGCTGAGGCAGTGAACCAGGACTTTAACATGATACGTGGTATCGGGCTTCAAGACTTTGAGTACCGTGCTTGTTTTATTGCTGTGAGTTTCCAGGGTCTTCCATATGCTCTCTCCAACCACCCTGACCGACGACACAAGGAAGACACTGTCACAGAGAGGCAGTGTGGGGTGACAGTGCTGCATGAGCCAGCCAAAGAGAAGCTCTCCATGACCTCACAGGAGAGCGCACAGGGCATCCCACGCCGAAGGTGGCTGTGGCTAAACTGGGACCCACCTGTAGTAGACATTGTACACGCAAGAAGCCGAGGGCATTTTTTTGGGTCGCATCCAGGTCAAAGTCACATCCCCGGAGAAGTCAGCTGTCCACTGGAGATTCTGTACTTTGTATACAGTTAACTCATCTACAGAGGTACAGAGAGAGGGAAATCAAAGTTCTATCTTACGAATCCCTGAATTTCAAAGAACTCCTCTGAGGTAGAACCACCATGGTCTAAATTGTTAAGAGGACACAATCATTATATGAAAAGATATCCCAGAAAATATGACTACGACCCCCATACTACCTTTCCTGAGTTTTCCTAAATTTCCCACCGTATTTACTTATGCATTTTATCTTCCCCATGCCTGATGTGTTTAAAACTGATTCTCAGTAGGAGATGCTGCAAGCCAAAGGATGGCATGAATTCTAGACAGCAGGACTGAGCTAACCCCACCCACAGCCCCAGGCTCTGTGAGAGCAATGCCAGGTACATCAGCAAGGGGAGAGACAATGGCAACACTCAGGGAGGCCTTTCACTGCAGGAGAAGAGCTGGCTGCACAGTGCATCAAACTTGGACCACACCTCCTCACGTGGCACTCCCAGGTTGAGCATGTTTTCAAGGGGGAGACAAAGTTCCTAAGGTCCTAGCTGGAGGACCCCACCGTAACCGGAGAGTGTGGCTGTCACTTACCACTGCAGCCCTTCTCGTCACTCTCATCTGAGCAGTCCAGGAAGCCATCACAGCGCTCAGAGAGCACAATGCAGGCCTCTCCATCGTCACACTTGAACTCCCTGCTCATACAGGTCAAGGTGCTGTGGGTGGCTGAAACAGAAAGGATATGCAGTGGGGTGTGGCTGGGCCCAGGTTGGCCACATTTAAGACAAGTCAGCTGGCTTCTTTAAACCTAAATTCTCTGGAAGGAAGAGGAATGATGCTAGCCAAGTACAATGTGGACAGAGTCTCAACATTTCAGCCTTGCCTCCAATGCACATACACACACACACACACACGCACGCACGCACACGCACGCACACACGCACACACACACACACACACATACCTGAGGATGACTTTAGCTTTCTGATCCTCCTGTCTCCATCTCCTGAGTGCTTGGACTACAGGCCTATATAACTGTGCCCCAGTTTGTGCAATGTTGGGAATCAAACTGATGTGCTTTGTGCATGCAAGATATGCTGGCTAGTTTTATGGCAACTTTACAAAAGCTAGAATCATTTTGGATGAGGGACCTTAATTGAGAAAATGCTGTCATCAGATCGGCCTACGAGAAAGTTTATGATGCATTTTATTGGTGACTGATGTGAGAGGGGCCTTAAGCTCACCATAAGCAGTGCCACCCCTGGCCTTGTGTCCCGGGGCACTATAAGAAAGCAGGCTAAGTGAGTTAGTAAGCAGCACTCACTCCCCCGTGGCTTCTGCTTCATTTCCTGCTACTAGGTTCCTTCCTGCTACCAGGCTCCTCCCTGCTTGAGTTCCTGTCCTGACTTCCTTTGATGATGGATATAGAACTGTATGTTGAAATAAATTCTTCCCTTCCCAAGCTGCTTTAGTCTCGGTATTTATCACAGCAGTAGAAGCCATAACTAACATACCAGCCAAGCAGTACTATACCAACTGAACTCCATCCCCAGGCCAGACAAAGATTGAAAGCCTTATTCAGTGTGATCTCATGCACCTCCCAAAGTTTAAACCTTCCTCTGGAAGGCTGGGTAATAATCCCACTGCTACTTAGGTGTGAGGATCTAAGGAACTCAAGTACCTGCAGGGGTCCTGTCCTTGACCAGCACTGATAAATCATAGCTATTCCCCTGCACCGACAATTGTTCTGTTCCTAGTATTTACTGGTTTGCAATCTAGGAAGAAGCTATGTTTTACAGGTTAGGTAATAAAAATAATTGGATGAATAGCAATAATGAGAAGAGGCATGCATGTTCCTGTGGCATTTTTTAACTGCACGAGTCTTTGAAGTATTCTGACAAGAGAATGAAGGGGTAACCTAAGAGTTATGTGATTCAATTCAGAGGAGGTTATTAGCCAAAGGTACATGATCTTCATTTTAGAGGAGGGTCAAAAACGGGGTGGTGACAATGCCATTCAAAATGACCCTAAAGAGGGAAGAGGGTGGCTACAGAACCCAAATCTCCTGCCCAAGGGTGTCTGGAGTTGGGTCTTCCTTGTACAAACTCATGCCTACCCATCCAATCCCAAATAAAAAAATGGCTATATCAGGGATGTCATGCCCCTATGAGTAGGATCTGAAGGCAACTGTGTGCCCACAAGTCAAAGACTTCCACTTCCAAATCCATGGAAGCTGTTGCTATGTTACTTTACATAGCAACAGGAGACCTAGAAGATGGAATTAAGTTAAAGACTACAATGGAGAAAGCTCAACCTATGTTAATCAAGTGAATCCCAATTAACTCCATGAATCCTGCAGAGCAGAGACCTTCCCTGTTGCTGTCAGAAAGAGATATCCAAAGGCAGAAGGGCACACAGATGCAAAGTTGATGGTTTTGAAGGTGGGGGAGGAGCTAGGAACTTTTGTAGCACAGGCCCCCAGGTGCTGGGAAAAGATGCTGAAGTCAGACTAGCCCAGGAGTCTCAAGAGGATCCAGCCTCATCCACACCTAGGATTTAGTCTAGTGACACCCAGGTCATATGTGACTCGGAATATGTATTGCTTCAAGCCATTCCACATGGGGCCACACATCACAGTAGCCAGAGAAGATTAGCATAACTTTGGTGTCTGCTCAGCTCCTATGCGGGAGGTCCTATCTTGTTCCTAGAGCTCAGACTGCAAATTCTCCAGTGGCCCTCAATAGCGAAACCACTGCCAGCTCTTGAGTCTCTCGCCTTGTGCACAAAAAAGCATCATTTTCCACTCAGTAACTAAACAAAGTCATTCAGGCATACAGAATTCAGGTTTAAAACAAACAAACAAACAAACTATCCAGCCTTAATCTAAAATACTTTCAATAAATTGGCTGATTTAATACATACTAGGACTTCAACATTAAAAAAAAATCACCAAAGAGATTAATTAGCTTATGGAACAATCTAAAAATTGAAAATTCACAATTTTGTTTCTTCACAGTTGTCTGATGATACTCCTAAAAATTAGATTCCTAGGGCTTGTTCCAGGTGCCCTGCAGTCGGGTGTGTGCTGATCTCCATCTCCACGCGATCCCTGGGAGCAGACAGGATCCAGTGGATCCAGTGTCGCTGTTTTAGAATGAGCACTGCTTGGTTAGAGCACACAGAAGTGAGTTCATTCCACATTGACCAAAGGTCAGAGAGTTCAGGCCTATTCTTGCTCCTTCAAGGTTATGGCAGCAGGTTTGACCTAGGGTGTGACTACCTACAGGATGCTTGGCCTAAGGTGTGGTCACTGTATGTCCTGCCTAAACCACAGGATACTTTACTCAGGATATAGTTACTTGATGTTTAGGGTAATGAAGAGGTAATTACTTTGTTTGTTCCTTGTTTGTATCATCGTAAAGAAGTCTTGCCTTCTCCCCTGTTTTGGACTGGGTATATAAAGTGTGTGGAAAATAAACATGGGCTAATTCGGTATTTGCTGTGTTGCCCTTCTGATTCTATTCCATGTCTCTGTCTAACATTTCTAATCCACACACCCCTAGCCTGGAATGTACGAGCCCATCAAGGCTGGACCCTGACAGATGTCACCCCAATGTGGGGCACTGACACTGCTTCAATCCTGTCTTCCACCTAGAGCATCACTTGGACTAACAGCAAAGTGTTGAGATCCAGAAGGAAAATGGGTGGTGTTCTCAGGAGCAGTCAAGATGCTCAAAAGGAAGGTGTAAAAAAAATCCCAGGAGATGTTTCCAGATGGGAAAACATATGGGATTGGCCAGGAAAGACAGAAGTAGCAGGAGGGGTTAAGGAGTTGTTACAACAACCGTGTTTAAGCACTGGCTTTTCATGGGGGGAGATCTGAGGCCTCTTTGCAAAGGTGTCTAGGATAGAGAAGCAGATTTGTTAGGAAAAAAAAAATGAGCTATAGGGAAAAGGGAGAGGCTAGTTCCTGTATCTCTGTGCCAGGTTCCCTGTGGATACCAAGCTCTCTCACACAAAACAGTGATGTAAAATAGTGAAGATAAATAAACACTGCACCTCTGCAATTATTTCTAGATGACTTATATTCCCCAACAGGACATAATCTCTAAGTAAGTACATATAACACTGTTTTGTTTAGGAAATAATAAAAGTGAAAAGTCTCTACATGTTGAGTTCAAGTGCAGTTTTGATACTTTCAGCCTATGGCTAGTTAAATACATGGGTACAGAACCCATGGGCACACAAGGGAAAGAGAACAGCCAAAACCATTTATGAAAAAATTTTGTGTGTGTATGTGTGTGTGGTGTGTATGCATGTTTGTATGTGTTTGCGCCTGTGTGAGGAGGCCCTAGGTTGGCCTTGGGTATCTTCTTTGATCATTCTTCACTTTATTTATTAAGGCAGGATCTCTCAATTGAACCCAGGGTTCATTGATCAGTTCAGTCTAGCTAATCAGCTTGCTTCCAGACCCCTGTCTCTACCTTCCAAATACTGAAATACAGATGAGGTTTCCATGCTTGCCCAGCTTTTATGCGGATGCAGGGGATCTGAATTCTGGCCCTCACACTTGCATGGCAAGTGCTTTACTTATGAGGCTATCTCTCCTGCAGCCCTCACGCAGATTTTTATAACTAGAAACCCCCTTCTTCAGGAGGAGCACGATAATATGGATATCTATTATATTCTGAGCAGAAATTGATGTGTCTCGGGGAGGGAAAGAGCAGGGACTATGTGACATATGAAAGTGTATTAAAAAGAGGTTTGAATATCGTTGTTGCCATTGTCACACAGGCCAAAGACAGACCCCATACATCCATGCACTGAGCATCCCATGATACAGGCTCCGCTCTCTATGACAGAGACATGCGACATGACTGCTAAGGATTTGCCTGCACAGCACAGCTCAGCATCCTCCATCAAGAGGAACTCAAACATGTATGTCACTCTGCGGAGTGTAGAAGACAGGATGGGACGTTCCAAGTGTCAAGTGGGGGGGTGCCAAATAGCAGGGCAGGTGACACCACTTAACACAGGAAGGTGTCGAGCTGTTCTGAAGGGGATTGTCTTGAAATACACAAGATTCCCACCACAGAAATCTCCCACTTGGCAATAACTCAAAGCAACAATAGAAGCAACAAGGAGGGCAACTGGGGATCCGAGGCTGCTTTGTGAAATACATATTAATGCTTTGGGGACAAGAAAACATAGTTCTTAATACTGGTAAGACTGTCATTAATATTTAAACTGATTAACAAACACGTGACTGAGGAGCACTGAGCACAGAACGTGGGGTGCTAGAAACACATTTTCTGACTGATAAGGCGATTGCAATAATGGATCAAAGGGAATGATGGGTAACAGCATATCTTGATTTTAAGACCTTTAACTAAGCAACACCCCCATGGGTGAGCTAGATTTGAAATGGGTTGAAAACATTGATTTAAGGGGTGCCAATTAGAGAGTTCCAATCAATTACCCAGGTGGGAGGCTCTGTTTCTTTTCTTTCCCGCTAATTATTTTTAACTTTCACGCCATGCGGTGGCTCATGCTTGGCTCAGATGTTCCCACTGTGGTTTAGGTGAGTGTGAGGTAAACCTGTTCTGCTAACAGAATGCCCTGGGGGACAACCTCCTTCATTCTTTCTACACAAGTGTAGGCTTTTACACTAACCTGTATTTAATTTCTCTGGGTTGGGCTTGGTATAGTCTCATCTGACAAAAACATTCAATGTGGCATCATAGCAAGGCCACACCTTTCTATATGAATAAAGTGCCCCACTGCTACTAACTGGGAGTGTGTAGTGATAGGGGAGCGCAGGCCTGTTTTTCGTCCACCCGGCTCCCACACGGCTAGCTTATACCCCAAAATAACAACACACAAATT
>LOEQ01000901.1:135645-172939 GCA_001685075.1 Bramus lutescens | reverse complement strand
TGGCCTGCAGGCATACATACAGACAGAATATTGTATACATAATAAATATTTTTTAAAAAAGAAATCATCGGTTCTCCTGATTTACAAGGGACACTCTCTGAGACACTGCATGGATGTCTAGAATTTCAGATGCTACTGAACATGACAAATCTATGTTCTAGCATATACATAACTATGATGCTTAATCATAGAAATAATAACCATCAACAACAGCTAATAATAAAATAGAACAATCATACTATATGGCATAAAACTCATTTACAATTTTAAAATTGTATATTTCTGGAATTTTCTCTTTTTGCATGTCCGTTGACCACTATCCAAAGTCAAATTGCAGAGAGCAAAAACATGGGCAAGGAACTACTGTAACCTAGGCTGGCTCCTTGTTGGTCCAGCTGTGTGAATAGACATCCTCCCAACAGGAGGGCACAAATAAGAGCAGGCTGCTAAGAAGAAGCTACAGATTTTTATTCAATTGAGATGACTGATGGCTTGCTGTTGAAGGGTTGGGAAAATTGGTTTATAGTGTCCTCCAGAATTTCTACTGAATTGAAGGCTATTCTTTTGTAACGGCAAGAAATACCCAAAACTGGTTCTTTAAAGCATTTTAAAACAAGTACAATCCATTATCTATCTTTTCATCTCTTTGAAGACTGAAGAGGCATATACATAAGCCTACGGGGAATTTTTGATGTTTACAAGTTCAGGCATTTAGAATCCATTAAACGTCTTAAAAAATATACTCGTGCTAAAAAAAAGAGGGACCCATGAATCGTGCGTGTTACCTGAGTTTTTATGCACTAAAAGCCATTACCTAGATTCTTTTTGGTTTTTTGATGCCGAGAATCTGACCACCTGTAACAAGCTTCAGCTTGGTTCTTTGGCACAAAGTCGTCTAAAGCTATTACCACGAGAATCTACTTGTTTTCCATCATGTATGCTTTGTTTTTAATTGAAAACAATTTCAAGGTGCTGGGGGGTATTTCCAAATGATAACCCCAGGAGGTACGTCTGAGATCTCCGGACTTTAGCCAGATGCTGAGCCCAGCAAGGTTCATCAGTTTGCATAGATTTGCTCAAGTGTCCAGCAATGCCTAGATTGTATAACTTTTTCCTTTTCTGGATAAAAAAATACAATCTTCTGAGTAAATGACTAGTCCTCTGGTTTTAAGTGTTTGAGAAACAGCATGTGCTCAAAAATAATACTTCAGTTACAAAGATGAAAGAGAATGACTGATTTGGGGTGCAGTATTTGGGGGACTTAAGGACTCTTTGCATGATGAGAGTCACTGTGCCTGTGGGGTTAGTGGGGTAAGCATCCTACCACGTGCCCTCTGACTTTGATTTTCCCCACCCTATCACCATGTTAGAATACCTGACCAAAATCATTACCCACACATAAGTAGGCCTACACAGGTGAACACTGTAGTTTAAGGAGGAGGACGGCTGTCGCATTTCTTACAAAGCACTGGACTCCTAGGAAGGGTATTTAAAAAAGACCATGTTACTATAACTAAATTTGAATAACTAATGATATTTTAAAAGTATAAAGAGAACTAGAAAGAATTACAGGTTATCTCTGAAACAAGATAGATAGATAGATAGATAGATAGATAGATAGATAGATAGATAGATNNNAGATAGATAGATAGATAGATAGATAGATAGATAGATAGATAGATGGAGAGATGACAGATAGAAACTTAAGTAATAACTTAAGTTTTAGACATTTATTTTTATTATTTATTTATTCACAGGTGATAAGAATCAAACTCAGGGTTTGAAGCATGCTGAGCAAATGCTCTACCATTGATCTACATTCTCAACCCTAATGCTCAAATTTTTAAAAGATAAAATTGAAATATTAAATATTCAGTGCTTTTAAGTACTCAAGAGTTTTTACTGAGCATTTTAATTTTGGAATTCTGGGCCTGGATTTAAAGTGCTTATATACCTGAGAGAGGAGAGATGAAAGATAAGAGTATAAGACAAAATGCTTCTAAAGTGAATATCAAAACAATTAGGGTGTGTTGGAAGGAATGAAGAGGGCAGACAGAGCCTGGGTAGCATAGAGGATGCTACATAGGGAATGAGAACAAGGAGAACTCACAACACAGAGGGCACAGGGAGCTGAGACCTCCAGACACTGACCCATCTTCCTTGTCTTAATTCAATAGGTCAGGAAATTAAGTGCCAAGCCCATGGCACAAGGAACTCAACATTCACCCTCCAACTATTTGGAGATGGCAAGAAGGAGAATCAACCTTAAAAGAACTGGAGAACAATTGGCACACGGTTGCAGTTATATGGCAAAATTGGCATTCCACCAGTGAAACCTTCCTACAGGAAACCAGAGAGAAAACCTGGAGTTTATGACATGGCCACCCATAGTACTGAAATGCTAGTCCATTCTGGAAGTCTGGTACAACCTCCTGGAGGCTGGGTTGGTCTAACATGGCAGCACTAACAAGACGTTCAATCAGGCTGTGATTTACATATGGAATGCCCAGGAGCACCCTTCTGACACATTAATTAGCTACCCAAACTCAAGCCTACAGACAGCATCCACATGCTCCTGGGCGCACAGCAGCTCCTTTGACAGCCCGCTTTTCCTCCTCAACAGGCCACACATGGTGCACAGGAGCACTATCCGGGCCCCCTCTCAGGGTAGAGGCAGACATGGAGACCATGCCCAGGAACCACATGGCCTCAGGGCTGAGATTGGGGGACACTACAGAGCATCCTAATGATACACAGGGCTACTGTTCTGGAGTGCATAGGACCAAATTGAATTCTAGCTTCTAGAGGAATCCAGGAATTCTGGTAATTTTCTATTCTAATTTTAGTTTTTAAAAAATTATAGTCATATAAAAACATAGAGTCAAAGCAAGGGTATTATAAAGGATGTGTTTATTTCTCACAACCTTCCCAACTCCAAGAACTACCCAATGTTCACTCCAATTTCCCAATAGCACACACTATCCTACAAACTTCTACCATGCATTCATTCACAAAAATAATGTAAACAAGAGTGAAACCACGAGAGGAATCAAAACATAGTCCCTACCTTACACTGTCTAGCATTCATGACCCGATCAAGGGGTTTCCAATTTTATTCTAATGAACTCTTACCTCCAAGAGATGCAAGCCCAGTTTGCATTTTAACTGCTTTAGTGAACCCTTGGATCTCCATTTTAATAGCATGAGCTAGGTTAGCATTACTCAAACCATGTACTTGGAAGCTCACATCCATCTATAACTTCAGTTCTAGGGGATCTGATGCCCTTCTCTGACCTCCTCTGAGGGCACTGCATGCACATGGCACAAATACACACATGCAGGCAAATACTAATACAAATAAAAATAAATCTCCAAAAAAAAATGCACGGTTCCTAGACCAGTCAGTCTGGGTGAATGGTTTACTACTTACTGGTCCTGAAGAACTAAGATGGCTCCAGAATGTCAATCTCTCAGGACACTGTGCAGTTCTGCTCATAGCTCATGCCCTCATCATACATGGGCTCTGAGGAGGGCTGACCTAGATGCTTTTCACGCTAATTCTCAGCGGCTAATTTCCATGCTTACTTAAGGCCTCAGCGCCCACTAGTACACAAATAGATGAGCGCCGTTTCCTAGGTCTAGACAGTACTGACCGGTACAGTTGGCTTCATCAGACCAGTCCCTGCAGTCATTGTCTCCGTCACAAACCCAGGAGGAGCGGATGCACATCCCAGAGCTGCAGTTGAATTCATCGCTGCGGCACTGATGCATCTCTGCAGGGGAGGAAGCACAGGAAGGGCGTGGGGAGGTTGCATCAGAATTCAGCTTCTGGGGTTAAGCATCTAAGAAGTCAGAAATGGGCACATGCCACCCATCCTTCAGACAGCGAGGAGACAGAGACCTTCAGCAGGAGCCATCCACCATGGATCTACCAGACACCAGACGGAAAGACCTCAAACCAAGGATGTAAGGTCACCCGGAGTAATTCCTGCCATGCATGCTGGAAACAGGTTCCAGATGTGCTGAGATACCGACACCCTGGGACTTGGAGGGAAAAAAAAAAAACTAACCTCTCCCACTTATCAATTTATCATGGCATCCACTTAGCATATTCCACAAAGATTTCTCCCCCCCGCTATGGCAATGGAAAGGAAGTTGGGATGCTGTGATGATGCCAGAGAGCAGACAGAAAGACAGGAGGTTCTAGAGACACACTGTTGAGGAAGAGGCCATGTGAGCCAATCACACTGGAAGATGCTCGCCTCAAGGAAAGTGGGCTTAGAGCTGAGATCTCTGGAGGAGGAGACGCAGCTCAGGACTTTCTTTCCTCTGGGATGCTCATGGCTTTGCTCTTTAGGAGGGAAGGTTCTTGAGGCCAGTGATGCAGTGCAGCTTCACCACGGAGTCCCTATACTATCTTTCCCAGGCCCTGGGAGACTTATGAAATCTCACTGAGGCCTGAACATGCCCCTGCTCCAAATCCCTACATGGAAACTGTCACCAATGCAGCAGAATGTGGACCTTTAGAAGGTGATTAAGAGTGGAATCCATGACCTCACTGAGGGAGAAGGTGCCCTTCACCACTTCTACCATCTAGGGATACAGAGAAAGTACCATACGATAGGGCCCTCACAAGATAGCAAATTTGCTGGTACCTTGACCTGGGCACCAATTCTCCATGACAAGGAGAAATTAATCTATTGTTGATAAGTCATATGGTCTTATTTTATTTTTTTTACAGAAGCCCAAAAGGACCAAGACATAGAACTTCCAAGAGGAATTGTCTTAAGCCTCAAAACAATAGGAATGGTGGAGTAGCTTACCAGCTCAGCACAACAGGTGAAGGTACTTGCCATGCGAGCCTGACACCCTTTCTTCCAGCCTCAGAACCCATGTAAAACTGGAAGAAGAGAATCAACTCCATGAAGTTGTCCTCTGACCTCTACGTGTGTGCCATGGTGCCTGTACACACACACACACACACACACACACACACTATAACAACTATAATGATATTAAAATTAATCTTAAAGATGAAAGCAAACAAGAATAGCCAAGCATGGGACCCAGGGCAGCCGTCCAAGTTGCTTTCCTCAAAGGCAGGTTATTAGCAAAGGTGGTAAATGAGGCATTCCTGCAGAGAGCCTGAGACTTACGAAGTGGACCAGCAACAAAGAACTACGAAGAGTAGGATCTTGTGATGGGGCAGGATGGGGCCATGAACCAAGAATGTTTCATGATGGAGAACAGGGATGTTAAAGCCATTGAATGCTCAGTGATTTTCCTGGAAAGGGAGCTAGAAAACAGAGACTTGGAACCAAGTGGGGTTACATGTCTTCTAGGGAAAGTACATTTCTACCCTATCCATACACTTCAGCCTTCTGAGTTCTGGAAGAAAGAAGAAAAAAACTGTAGATCTCAGGGTCATTTTTAGTGGTGTTTGCTGAAAGAATATTATGGGACAAAAAAAATAAATAAAACAAACTTCCTCATTCCTCCTCTAGGCATGCCAGGATACACTCTACGCAACAGTGGTCCTGAATGTGTCCACTAATCTGTCTGTGTTGACATGATTTGTGAACAGCCCCTGCTCCACGAGATCTAGTCCCTGTGAGTCAAACCACCTGTTCACTGCAAACAAAGCAGGCCTTGTCCATGTCACACTCACAATTTGGCTGGACTTGACCTTGTGGACAGAAGGGAGGGCCAGCAGGGCCTCAGCAACTCATCAGCATGTCTGGGTTGGCGTCTGGCCTCCCTTCTCACTTCCCTTTCAGTCTGAGAGGTTCCCAGGCTGGCACACCACACACACACACTGCATAAAATCTCCTCCTACAGTAACAGTTTTGGACTAGGGCTCATAGAATTTGCATTTCAGTGCCACTCAACAGAAAGGCATTACAAAAGGGGAGGCATGAGCCCCAGGTCCCCATTCCGATGTGAAACAATCCTGTCATTTTGAATAATCCCACTGAGGAGACGGTTAAGAGGGACCCCAGTCAAAGAGTAGATGCCAGCCTCTCCTAGTCCCTGCGATGGCAAAACATCATTCTTCCAAACACAAAAACCTCCAAAGATCCTGTGGCCAATATTCCATTTGATCTAAAGTAGGTGTCTGTGTGTGTGTGTGTGTGTGTGTGTGTGTGTGTGTGGTCTCTTATAGCTTATATTAAGGACCCAGTGAGTCTTGGGGGGGGCAGAAAGACGACTCAGTGGGGGAAAGTGCTTACAATGCAAGGCTGAGTTCAATCCCCATGACCAACATCTGACATAGAGGTGGTGGTGAGACCCGACTGTACTCTGTGGAGCTGTTCCCCCTCCACATACACACATACACGGCCCCTTCCCACCCCTACAAACCATGGCACACACAATCACATAGACGTCATAAACACACACAATAATAATAAATACAATGAAAAATACAAAGAACTCACTGAATTCACTCAGAAAAACATCCTTGCTTTTACCTCTCACTATACCTTACCCCAAAGGGAAATCACAACCCATTTTTCAGATTGGAAAAGAAAGGCTAATCAAGAAGTGATGGAGGGTGAGTCTACATGCCATCTCCTAATCAGGAACCCAACATCCTATCTAGCCAGAGATAAGTGTTGTCAGAGTAACTGAATGCCCAGGAGAGAAAGTGAAGGGGTGTAACAGAAGCTGGGCAGAGGGGAATAGTGCCTGGCCCCTGCCAGGAGGGCAGAAGTGGGCATGCAGCTGGAAGATGCTAAATCCCAATCATCCATTAGAAATGCTCTACTCCAACCTGGCCCACCCACTCACACAGACCTGGGAGCAGCATGGGGCCCTCACCCAGAACATGCCCTTACCACAGTGGCTCTCATCACTGTTGTCCCCACAGTCATCTTCAAGGTCGCACTTATAGGAGAGCGGAATACAGGTCCCCGACTCCTGGCACCGGAACTGAGTGTCTGCATCACAGACTGTGGTTGCTACAGAGGGAAAGAAGGAACACATTATGTCAGGTCATCCCATTCCCCTACAAACCTCCCAGCAGCATAGCAGTTAAAACTAGAGGGAGGCAGGCTTTAGTTAATAACAAGAACTAAACCCAGGCCTCATGACAGAAACTAATAGGAGGGAACCTGAAAATCACACAGCAAGTTAGGTAAAGGCATGCCCGTGTCTCCAGGGCCAGCCATAGACGGAGNGGAGACAGGGCCTAGAAAGTAGACACTGCTGGCTGGGTGGGAGAGGAGTGAGGGGCTGGCGTGACCCCCTAAAAGCCTCCCAGATTGTGAAGCACTCTTCCCAAGTGAGCGCCATAAACCACGTTGTCTACAGTACTGCCACAAGGGAAGTTCAGCCCTGTGCCAGCAACTGGCATATCATACAGGTGAAGGAAAGCGTACCTGGACTCCTGCAGCAGAAACAAGTGTGTCTGCATGCAGTGACGGCTGGGGTCCAAATCCTAGCTAACTCTTCCTCAGGCAAGTAATTCTACCCTCCCTAAGCTGCCACGATTTTCTGAAGCAAAGTGAAGGTCAGGTAAACTGAACCAAGCACTGCTACCTGGCGGCAGTACTGTGGAGACAGGGTTCCAGCCACACCCTATCAAGTAGAATTCAGAGACAATAGATGCCTGATAGGTGTCTCTTTCCTCCCTCAACATGCCTCCTGCCATAGGGGTGGGTAGGGAAATAGATTAACTCCCTTTCCTAAACAGAAATGTCCTAGCCCAGGGGAAGGCCCTCAGGAGACACGCAGGGAAGGAACACTGCTCTCCTGCAGAGCTGCTGAGGAGCTGCCACAAAGAGCAGGACAGAATCCAGCAGCAGAGGGTTGAGGCGCGCGGTAAAATGAAACTCCAAAGGGCGGCATTGCTGTTAGACGTCCCAGCAGCTCTTATTTGAGGTTCCGTTTCTTCCCTGTAACTGAGCTCGTGGTAGGAGGCAGGGGATGAATACGGAATGACAAGACTGTAGGGGATTCGCGTCAAAACTTGAGTGTCTGACATCCACCCAGCTGGAGGAGTCTGTTTAACGGGGAGGAAGATGACTGACAAGATCCCTCCCAAGTCGCCTGCAACCCCCCTCGTATTTTCTCCGGAAGCTGACAGGGTGTCTCTGTAGTCACCCCATGCCACAGCACCCTGCCTTGTTCTGCAACCTGGCCTGTGGACAGGGCTTGGCTCGCCATCTGGAGAGGCATGTCACTCCTCACTAAGGAGAGGCTGTGAGGGACAGATCCAGCCCCTCTGTCTGATTCCCAGGAGAGAGGTTTTACACTCCTTATCACCTCATCCCCATCACATGTGACATGTGGGGACGTAAGCCAAGTGGGTTCGCACATGTGAGAGAGAGGAGAGCAGAAAGCTTGTGCAGGGGCAAGATAGGGGGGGCTGTCAACCTCAGCTGACAGTCACACCCAATCAGGAGGAGGCCAGACATCCCCATATTTCACCCACTTCAGGGGTTCAAACTGAAGAAAGCTGTCATGGGGCTAGGACTGTGGGAGGACAGTGCTGAGGCTCACAGTCCCCTGTGCAAACACAGAAGCTCCTGTCCATGTATGGAGCTATTAGGAGACTCTGAACCTGGGGCACAGGGATGGCCTGCTGCCTCATGTCCCACACATGTGGACAACTAGCCTGCATCTCTTTACTTCTGCTACGCCTACTGTCTATGTGAAGGTACGTGGGGCCCCAGCATGTGCTCCACAGAAGGCCAGGGCCTACAGGCTTCCCTCATTAACCTGTTCTTATCGTTCTCACGGGGAGAGAGCCTCTGGGTAGCCGGGGTAATGGATTTGAAAGACAGACCTGACTGGGTCTCATTACAGTTTCTCTCTCATCTAGTTCATCCCACCCACTATTTATCCTTCCAAAAGGTAACTTCTTATCACATCACATGGGTGGCTCCCATTTGCCATTCCAAGAACACCCAGAAAACTGTTGATCACAGTTATGTCCTGCATGCTACCTCCCCTATCATCCACGGGACTGGGGAGCATGTGACTCCCTTACCCATCACTTTCCTCCCTCCACCTCTGCTCAGTGCTCCCCATACTCCTCAGAACCCTCATTCAAGCCTAATGGAGTTGATATGGGTGTCTTTCCTGGATGATACAGTTCTGTCCATCACAGCACTCTGCTGTGGGATAATGCTCTTGTACACTGCAAAGATTTGTCACTTGTATTAGTTTAATGAAACGCTGATTGGCCAGTAGCCGGGCAGGAAGTATAGGTGGGGTGAGGGGGAAGAGGAAAGGCAGAGAAAAGGTACCAAGCCACGTGGCTAAACATAGACAAGAATTATGGATTAATTTAAGTTGTAAGAGCTAGTTAATAATAAGCCTGAGCTAATAGGCCCAAGTATAAGCCTCTCTGTGTTTCTTTGGGACTGAACAGCTGCAGGACCAGGCAGGACAGTCACTCTACTGCACCCTCCAGTAACTTCTCAAGACACAAAATTCCCTACCTATATCCAGCCCAGCAAAAAGCCCGAGACTGGGGTATTAAATAAATATCTGTGAGTGTATAACTTTATAAAGAGACGACAAAGCCATTCAAACTTAAGGTAGGAAAGGAGAGCTAAGGTCAAGTAAACATCTGCCTCTAGGCCCTATGAAATGGAGCTGGACCATAGAAGCTATGCAAAACAAAGGTCACTTTTACGTGATATACCCTTCCAATATTTCCCCACATTCTGGGCCCACTGGCAGTAAGATTAGTTATGACCATCTCTCTTCAGCCTGGCATGCAGCCTGCATTAGCTAACTGAAACAGCACAAGGGGACCTGTTACCTGGCTTTGACATGTCTGAGCATTAAATTTACAAATCAAATAATTCACCTGTCATCCACTCCAGAGTTACCAGCTGTGTGACAGTGCACACACCAAGATCATGACCCACACTGTCAAGTCAGCTCAGTTTCATCCTTGAAGGCTTACATGTAAATAGTCATGTGACTTAAATTTACATATGTAATATAAAATAATACCAAACATCTAACATATATTTACAGATGTTTTTTGTTCTGTTGCCCAAATCCCATCCATTTAGAGAAATACCATAACAAAAGTTTCCAGGCAGTATCCTAAACCACAGACCACAACCCAGAAGGACCAGTCAGCCTCCTGAGCAAGGGTTCGTGCTTAATATCCTAGAAATTCTTCCGCGCCTGGAGACTCACGACAATTTCTCTCGTCACTCATATCTCCGCAGTCATTGTCAAAATCACACCACCAAATGCTGTTGATACAGTTGCCGTTGCTGCAGCGATACTGGTTGCGAAGACAGGTGTTCTCTAAACAAGGGGGGGGTTGAAACCGGTGTTATTCTCAGCATTGGACCACAACACTTTCCCTTTTCAGTTTCCATTTCTCTTCCCCCTACACCATTCCGCTACACAGATGAGATGGACTGGGGAGGGAAGGCCAAGAGAGCGCACGTGCATAGGAGGCAGGAAATACCCCCACCCTACCCTCAACCCCAGAGTCTCTTTCTTTCTTCTTTAAATTAAAACTGAAGATGAGGCAGACCGCAAGTATTTAGAGGTGATTACTATGAAGAAAAGGAAAACGCTGACACCAGATGGGTCTACTGGGGAACAGATCTTGCCATCAGCAAAAGTAAAATATAAATTACACAAATGAGCCTTCAAGTGGCTGTGTCTACAGAGTATCAAACATACCCAGGCGATGCATCTACAGATATAATATACACCTAGTTGGCTCTCTGTACTCACAGTTTCCATATTCAAGACTCAGCTAATAGAACATCAGAAATATTTGGGGGGGGGACTGCATCTGTACTGAACATGACAAACTTTCATCTCCTTGGTATCATTCCCAGTTCAACACCTATCTGCACAGTATTTACATTGCAGCAGGTCTTACTTGCAACCTAGAGACAGCTGCATGTATACAACAAATTGGATACAGCTTACAAGCAAATACTACGCTATTTTATATAAAGGACTTGAGAATTCGCAGAAGTCATAGATCCTGGGTTAGGAAAGAATGATTCTGTGTAGTTATATAGCTATACATACATTAATTTAATAACTGAGCAGCTTATTAAGATTTCAATTATATAACATTCCATTCTTTCTTTCTTTTCCTTTTTCCCCCCATGGCTTCTTCAAAGCAAGGACTTATACAGGACATAAAAGCATTGTTGAGCACACTGGGCCAAGGACACCGCTGGCCTGTATGGACAATCAAAAGCATTCCAATAGTGACTGGAGAAACCCTTTTGCCCTCTTCTTATGATTCACTGTTGACTTTCTTTCCAGATAGCTTTAGGATGCCATTCAGAACATGAAAGGAAGCCTCCTGCTTCTGAGGAAGGAGGAGAGTCATCTCCTCTTCACTTGTGTTTTCTAAGGAAGCAGGATGATAAGGCTCCCATTGTATACTCGCCTGCTCTGGCCTCAGGGAAGTATGGCTAGAATTACAGAGCAAATAGGACCCTAGGAATAAGGAAACACAGGAATCCAGCCATCAGTTCAAGTACTTCGCCAAGACCACCTTGCCTGAGCTCTCCCTGATAAGAATATGAGTTTAGGGACTGAGGCGTTGGCAACAAGCAACAAGACAGGCGTGGGAAGGGGGTGTCAGATTCTTATAGGAAAAGATTTTAAAACCATGTATCCAAACTCAAACTGGCTAAAGACGAGGCTTCTCCTGTCATTTAATCGCTCCCAGTTTGAAAGTCAAGACTTTTAGAGCCCAGCCAACATTGATCTGAAAGTCTAAGCCATTCCCAGCTCTGCAAAGGCAGACAGAGTGATCTGCTCTGACAGAGTTTAGCCAGTTGTGTTTGGAAGGCAAGCTGTTTCAGGGTTTTAAAGGCACATGTTGGAGAACCTGTGTGAGAGGGGTGGATGAGGAGAGGAATATACGAAACAAAAGGAAGTTGGGCCTGAAGAAAGGTTGTGTCATTTGACATTAAACCAAGGGGCACAGCTATGCCCTTTATATAATTTATATAAATTAGGATTTATTTATATAAACTAGGATTCTTGTGACTGGGACTGAAGAGTCAGAGACCTTAGAGCCCAAACCAGAACCTCTCAATACCCAATGGGTATTATTTCTACTACGTAGGACATTTTCTAATAACCAAAACCTAGAAAACACTGAGATCAGGAGGGAAGGGGGAGAAGGGTGGGAAGGAATGGGGCCACACCTTCTTTGACACATGTGTTATTCTTCTTCTGGTATCCCTGAGGGCAGTCACACATCAGGTCCCCAGAGGGGAGGACACTGCTGGTCACACCTTCTGGACACCTGCAGCTTCTGCTATTGTTGGCCTTAGGGAGACACAGCAGGCTGCAAGGCTGAGGTACACAGGCATTGCTTCCTGGAGAGAAAAGACAAAAACAGTAGTTGGGTTACCACTGAAGGTAGTCTTACAGGATGAGGCAGTGAGGAACCTAGAAAGTCTCTGGAGCATCAGTCATGTGGATAAACCTCTGTTCAGAGCCCTAAGCAGGAGCCTACTCCTCACAGTGAGGGCTTCTCAATGACTTGCTCCCACAAGTGCTTGGGCTGGAGCTGGAGAAGATGGCTTTAAGAGCACTTGTGCCGTTAGAAGACCTGGGTATCATTCCTAGCACCACGTGCTTCACAGATGGTTCACAGATGATTCACAACCATCTGTTCTACGGTACTGATGCCTCCTTCTGACATCTGTGGGTGCTAGGCTCATGTGTGGTCACACACTTACCTGCAGGTAAACACTCACAAACGTACAAAGTTTAAAAGATGGCTGGGGCTCAAGGGAAGCAGATGTTCCTCCTGGTGGATGGAGCTGAGTTACTGAAGCCAGGAAGCTGGAGTGAGGAGAAGGGTTACAGATCGGGACCTAAAGTGGTCCCAGAAGCCTAACCGGTGTGTAAACCGTAGCTGTGGCTGATCTGCAAGTCCAGTCTACAGAGTCAGGATATTGAAGGAGACATGGAGACTCTCCTATGTTCTTTTCACAACCCCAGCAAAAGGAAAGGTGACTTTCAGGCCCATCTGCAGTCGCCTGAAGGTTTGAGCAGATCTCCCATCTTTGGGTCCTTACTGCCTCCTTTGTCTTTCAATAACATTTTTAACCTGCTCCAGCTTGAATGGGTTTCTGCAAATGCCCTTCATCGAAATATCCACCTAGGTAATGGTCTCCCCTTCTCAAGTCCTTTGTGCCACAGCACAGCTGTGGCTGAATGAGGAACCACACATAAAACTGATTAGCCACTATCATGCATTAAATCTACAGAAGGGCCAAGTCCAGTACTGATCTAACCACTATGCTGATCTTTTCCTTGGGAGAGCTTAGTAAAATGAATGCTGGAGAACATGTCCAAAATGCTACGCTACACTGCACTCTAGACAGGCATGGCCAACTTGCTTTCCTGCCCCCCACTCTTCCAGTAGAAGTAGAGGATGCCACACCTACTTTGTAACAACTAGAAGCAGGACACAGCTATGGAGAGGTCAAGGCGCCGAAATCGTAAAATCCTTGCATTCCTTTCTTTTGCCTGTAGCTTTTAATCATGAAACTGGGGAAAATAAACATTAAAACCTTTTATAAAACTCAAACTTCTGGTTCTTTGGTTGAATCATTTCATTTCATAGACACAGCTCCTCACATACCTCCCAGAAATCCATGTGATCTCTTTCCATGCACCCAAGACATAAACTAAGTTGGGCCAACCTCTGCTGACAGGCTGGGAAACAAATTTCATAGATATTTTAGTTTCTTTTCCTGTTGCTGACAAAAAGCAACTTAAAGGAGTCAGGGTTTGCTCTGGCTTACAGTCACAGGGTACAGTCTATCATGGAAGAGAAGTCATGGAAGGGAGAGCTGGAGGGAGCTGAACCCTTTGCACTCAAGGCCAAAAAGCAGAGACGATGGTGCAATGTTGATATTCCCCTCCCTTTGTTTATCTAGACAGTCCAGGATCCCAACCAGGGTATGGTGAAACCCACAGTGTGCAGAGCTTCCCATCTCGACCAATGTGATGGAGATAATTCCCAACAGATACTCCAAGAGGCCCATCTCGACTGTGATTCTAGATTCTATCAGGTTGACAATTAGCAGTAACCGCCACTAGAGATGATCCTTAGTATTGGCAAGGGCCTTAGGGGTGTTGGCAACTCAACAACTTTAAGTGGCATCACAAATAAAATGGAAAGTGATCTAACAACAATGTCATCTTGATGCTAAGAAAAAGAGAGTATGAGGCACTATACATACAAACACACACACACACATATAAGTATATATGTGTACACACATGCGCATGCACATAGAGAGAGTAATGTATTATTCACATGATATAACATTCAAAGACTCCAGCAAATGACTCAATCCACCATAACAGTCTCATTACCAGAGGAGAATTGCCAGCTGACCAGATCAGAATCCCTCGACACCATCTTTCTCTGACATCAGTGGGAATCCAGGATTCCTTCACCTCAAATACCCACAGCCCTCACTATAGGAGTTGACACAAGGCCATTCTTAGTGACAAACAACTCAAAGCAAGTATGACGAGATGGGTTGTTTGTGTCCCAAGCAAAGGCGGGCTGACAGAATAAGCGCCTTAAACATGCTCAGTTACAGGATGACATCTGCACATAAACTGCATCCAAAAAAATAAATAAATAAACAGGCAGGTTCACATGCAAAATGAATAACTGTCCATGCCAAAGAAGCCAAAGTGTGGGTCCTACTTAAAGATGCTGATCCAGGCAAAGGTGGATGGCACTGCAATATGAGAGGTCATGCAGGGCTAGACCAAGCAAGCCACCAGGTCTGAGGACAAGAATTGGGTAGGGCAGAGCATCCCAACTGGCACAAAGCTACAGAACAGAAGACGGGAGTGCTACATGAGAGAGCCCCCGACGGAGACGGAGGGAGAACCCATCACAGACCTGTGTCACACAGGATGCCAGCAACGTGCAGTACAATGACCATCAGGCCGGGGAAAAAGTAGACAAATGCCCCTTAGCAGACCTAGCCCGGGATGTCTTCACGGGGCGTACTCAGGACATTTTCAGATTCTCTCTTTGGAAAATTCCTCTAGAATCAATGTAGGAGCCAAAAACTGTCTGCATCTCACTTAAGTATCTAAATATTTTGGAATTACCAAATTCATGTCGCCTCAAGAAACAGATACCCACTCCGACTGCAGATGCTTGGAAGCTGTATTTACAGTAGGCTCTGAAGAGGAATTGAAAGAACTCTGAAATGCAGACTTCTCATGGCAGCATCAACCAAAGAGGCCCATAATCTTGCAAAATGACTCCTTTAAAGGACAAAAGAGAAACTTCCTACAAGGCAAACCAGCAGTAGTTAGCTCTCCCTAAAAACCAGCCAAGTAGCCAAACCAGAAACACCTTCACTAGCCACCAAGTATCTTAAACCCACACAAACCCAACTTTGATTGCAGGTCGGCAGCCACCAAACTGCAGATTTCTAAACAAAAAGTCATATTCCCAGGGCTCTGGCACCCAAGCCACAGCTGGCAGAGGGTACAAAGCTTGATGGCTTCGCGGACGTTGATGTTTCAGACTTGGCTCGAGTTCTCACCAGACAGGTTACAGAACCCGGCTTTCACACAGGCCGCAAAGACAACGGGAGTTTGCAAAGACGTGTGGATCTGGGAACGGTCAATGACGATTACTCAGACCTGTGAAGCACCTTAGTACGGTGCGAGGGACAGAGCTGTCCCCTAAAAATGCACCTACCATTATCTTATGCTTGGCGAATAGAAACCCCTACACGTGTTAGGAAAGAATAACAAAAATACTGAAGGCAGATGGCCGGGCACTGCATCCTGCATTGGGATACCCTCTCAGGGAGCAACCGAAGGAGGGAGGTTAAAGTGAACAAGCTTAGGGCTGAGGGGCCTGTACAGCACCAGTAGCCAGAGTCACCACTGAAGCATTAACTCAAACTGTCCGGGAGGCTGGGAGCTTGCTGGAAAATTCCTGCTCAGTATAAAGGAAGGATACAAGAAAACCCCAAATGGGGAGCAAAGAGACACATTAAGTGCCCCCAGGCCAAAGTGACAGTCACCCCTGATCTTGCATCCCTGTCTGTGTCCTTCCCACCAGCACCTCTCTCTCTTTCAAACCACACCTTCCTCAGGTCTAGAAACTCCCCCAACCCCCTGAATTATTCTTATCCGGCTAGTTTAAGTGACAGTCACTCTTTAGGACATGAAAAGGAAATGACGACTATGCTGAGACCCTGCCCAGTACACAGACTACAGGGGTTTGGACAGACTGCTCCCCAGCTGTGTGCGGGCTGGGTGCGACTGCCTCTCAGCTGAGACCCTGTCCAGTACACAGAGTACAGGGGTTCGGACTCCTACTGCTCCCCAGCTGTGTGCGGGCTGGGTGCGACTGCCTCTCAGCTGTGCTTGGGTTGCTGGGTTAAGAAGCAGAAGCAGCCTAGATGGGAAGTGGAGAGCCCGAGACAATCAGATCTACTGGAACAGTCTGTAGAAACTGCTGGACACACACCCAGCAGGCTAGGAGCATTCATAAAAGTGGATTCATGCTGGACTAGGTGGCTGCTTAGAGATCAACCTGTGGCTTGCAAAGTGGAGTGGAAGGGGTGGTGTCCTTCACCACAGGCTTAGAGAGAATTAGGCTGAGGTGATAAGCAGGGCTCCATTGTCTTATGCTACTTCGTAGACTGGGTGTCTCTCAAGGTTAGCTGGAGTGGTATCATCCTGTTCAAAAAACCAAAAATCTAAAACCACACAAAACCATAAAAACAGTGCCTCCTCTAAAAAGAAAAAAAAAAAGAAAGAAAGAAAAAGGTGGTTTCTCCATTTAGTGGCAGCCTCTAACACTGGTGAAAACCTTTGGGAAGACTAATTAATATCTATGATTTCTTTCTTGGTTCTACAAATTGTGGATCATGATACCACCACCTCCCCCAAACACACATACCCGTCGTGAAGCTACACAAACACTATTGATTTATATTTGGAGAGCTTTCTCATGCAATCTTCTTTAGTTCCCAAGGGATAACAGTGGTTATCTATAACTGTATTATTTTCCCTGTCAATTTTCTCTTCATGTGGTGAGCCAATAAGCACAAAAGAGTATCTATCAACCATATAGTTCAAGACAGGGAACCCAGTAGCATGTCAATAGAGGCAAGTCAGCAGACCCAGGAAGCTACTTAATCCTGTGGAGATAAGGAAGGCTTGCTTAAAGGGACTATTTTTCCTGGCAAAGCCTCAACTTTCTCCTGGAGAATCAGGAGTCTCCTTCAAGATAAGTGAGCAGGCATCCAAGGAAGAAAGAAAGCTTCCACAATCTCAATCATGGCCTGTAGGAGCAGCGGGGCAAACCTTGATGGGAGGTTTGGAGATCTGGAACCCTGAGCCAACAGTTCTACAAGAAGAAGCACAGCCAGGAGTGTGTGGTGCACACCTGTAAACCCAGTGCTCTGTGAGATGAGGCAGGAGGATTGAGAGTTCCAGGAAAACCTAGGCAACATAACTCTGTCTCAAAAAGAAAACAGAAAGAATGTAATTCCAGCACTTGGGAGGCTGAGGCAGAGGGATAGCTAGCCTGGGTTCCACAGTGAGTTTCAGGCTAACCTGAGCTGCCATGTGAGAATTTGCCTCTTTATAAATTAAAATAAGTAAAACAAAAATGGAAGCTCTTCCCCGCTCTGGTCATTCCTTCTTTCAACAAATAAGAATTGAGCACCTACTAATCGCTATGCATTGGTGAAGCATCAAGAAGAGAAGGTAGGACTTCATTTTCTGCGGTTTAGACATTCAAGGTGGGATTGTGAATGAAAACAGCACAGCCGCACAAAGCGTGGCCTCAGGGGTAGGTATGTTCAATGGGCAGTCAAGCATCTGAGCGCCCAGCACGCACCCCTCCTTGTGAATGTGCCAAACAGGGATTAAGCACATGCTGGGCCTCTCAAAGGGACCATCAGAAGCCCATACCACCCATCCGCGAGGAGCCAAGGGCAGGAAAAGGGTGTAATCATCCACCAAGGCCCAACACTCCAGGCAGGCAGAACATGCTGTCTTCCGGCTGTTTGTGTATCATTAGAAAAGAAATTAAGATGTCATTAGGAAGAAATTAAATAATGTGCATGTTGTCGTGACAACAGAGAGGCAAACTGCCAGATCTCGCACGGAGCCGAGATGGCCCCCATGCAGTCCCTTTCTGGAGACCAAGTCTGGGGAGAGAGAAGAGGGGGCTGTCTCACCAGCGTTCTTTCCTCTGTAGAAAATCTTCATGTCCATGAGGCCTGTGAGCTGGTTTGCTAGAATCTCCATCCGGGCTCCACTGTGTTTCGAAGCTCTGAAGATGCTCAGCTGTGACCAGTCATCCCAGTAGATTTCATTCTAAAGAGAAAACCTTTTCCTGTTGGTCTCGTTCAGTGACCCTTCTTTCAAGGACACTTCAGGAGGACAAGGGTCACTCCACGCCAGCACTATGCAGGCACAACAGATAACTACTGAATAACAGGCCTGGTCAAACTTTCACTGAAGTCCAACTGCCAGTACCTTTACTGAAACCTCACCAACTACCCACCGAGGAAAAAAATGGCCTAGAAGAGACTATAATAAGTGCACATTTAGTTGGATGGCAGTGAAGTGCCTCAATCTTGAAATATGTTTTCCCATGCTGGGCAGAAGCATTAGCTCCCTAGGGTGAAGGCAACTGGAAGTTAATGTAGGTGGTCCATAACTCATCATCAGTCAGCCAGGACAATGTGGAACTAAACCATGGCCACTGGGTGAGAAGAAAGCAAGGACACTCACAGGAAGGAGCCCCAGCTTTCAGCCTGTTGAAACATGAGCAGTGGTAGAAGCCAAGTACTCGTCCACGAAGGCCAGAGACAAGCGAGGCAAATTTGGAAGAGAGTCAGTTTCCAAGACATTGGGCAAACTCTTTGCAAGGCCCAACAGGCCCCAGATCTGCACCTCACCACGCTCTTCTCCTGCTCTGGCAGATAGCATGTGGGAACATGGCAGAAGAAGGACTCACCTTGAAGACAGCAATGGCATAAGGGTGTGGAAGATTGTCCAGGATGACCGAACGCTGCTGGCCACTGAAAGTGATGCGCTCGATGCAGTCCAGATATGCATCTGTCCAGTAGATCCACTGGCTGTCCACAGCGATGCCATTGGGCCACTTCACGTCCTCCGACACAAGACGATAGGCAGCAGAGCCGTCCATGTTGCTCCGGTAAATCCCAGGCTTCAGGTCTCCCCAGTCGGTCCAGAACATCACCCTGGTCAACAGAGGGATCACACAGTTTCATCAGAAGGAGTCAGGAGAGCCTCGATTCTATTTCTGAGAGGTAGTGGAATAATCATTAGAACAACCAACCTTGGAACAATCAGTATTACTATAACCTGTCATTACAATATTTGAGATTCATTTTGTTAGAAATTTAAAATAGTTGAGCTTGACTAAAAAATTCACTTTCTGGAGTCCACCTATAATCACAATATCTCAACACTACATAAAGACATGAAAGACATGTACATATATACATATTAATATATGTATATTAATCTGAATGCTAATCGGTAGAAGTGTTATCTAATATACGACAGAATATACCTATCGTAATGCCCCCCCAAATGCTGTTTATAAAGTACTTTTAAAGCCTACATGTTTGTATGTGCTACTTAGTTTTTGTCAATGACACAAACTAGAATCATCTCAGAAAAAAGCAACCTTGATTGAGGAACTGCCTCCATCAGACTGGCCTGGGGGCATGTCTGTGGGGATTATCTTGATTGATGATTAATCCAGACCACTGTGGGCAGTGCCAGCCCTGGGCAGGTGGTCTGGGTTATGTATGAAAAACAGAGAAAGCCATGGAGGGCAAACCAGAAAGTGTGGTCTCTGTTTCAGTTCCTGCTTCGACTTCTGTCAGTGATAGACTATAACCTATAAGTAAAATAAACTCTTCCTCCCATTAATTTAGTTTTGATCCATGTTTTTAATACCAGTAACAAAAAGTAAGCTAAAATACTACCTGTGTTCTGATAAACTGTAGTCATTCAGTCCACATGTCCTTCAGCAGGCAGGAAATCACAAACACCTACGATTCTATCTGATGTGATGTGTCATGTGTGTCACTAAGGGGCGCTAGCTATATTCAAAGATCATGACTGAATACCAGTAAAAGCTACTCTGAAAAATACAGCCAAAAAATTAACAGTGGCTATTATGTATGACTAAAGGTGATTATTATGTAACAGTGATGTGATTACTTCCCTGGGATATAGGAGGATGAAGGGTGAAGAATGAGAGTGGAGCAAACACAAGTTCCCTTTGAAGATCTTCTGCTCTCTCTTAAAATCTTTAACCAAGCCCATAGATTTCTTTTAGACTTTTCCTTTAAAAATAGTGCAAATTCTCCATCCTAAGTACACCGTGAGAAGAAAGCTAACCCAGCATCTCCTTCTTAGCTATGTTTCCTATGACTGCAAAGATAATAAAAGGCAGTCATGCATACCCCAAGCGCATAATAATTTTAAATAAGAAAACACGCACGTTCCGGGAGTTGGGTGTGTGAGAAAGACTAATCTAATTAAAGGTTTGTGAGATGCATGAAACTCAAAAAAAAAAAAATCTTTGCAATGTATCATTGGCCTGCCTGGTTTACAAAGACTCTCTTCAGTGTTACCTTGCCACACAGATGCGAGACATCCAGAGACCTTAGGAGAGCAGGATGCTTGCTGATCAAATGCACATGGAGTTCCCGGACCACAACTACCAAGCTATGGCTTCAAAGGCCTCAGTCAACCGGTTACCACCACCATGATCATGAGAGGCAGAAACTCTACCACACGTTTGCACTCTCATGAGCATCTGTTGCAGCAGTGAGCACAACGCCAACTTCCCATAGAGAAACAAACTTACCCCTCTTGGGGTACAAGGACTAGAGCCCTGGGCCGGTCAAGCACAGAAGAATTGATGATCATCAGCCGGAAGTCGCCATCTGGATTAGCTACCTGATGAAACAAAGGTGGGATTGGGGGGAGATGGAGAGGGATCTGAGCCCCCTCACAAAGCCCACCTTGAGAAAGACCTCCACTGGGCTCTGCCTGTAGTCACACCCTGCACACCCCCTCTGTGCCCTGACTATGGGCACACCATGTACACCCGATCTGTGCCCTGCCTATGGGCACACCCTGCATACGCCTTCCATACCCTGCCTACAGATATACCCTGCACACCCCCTCTGTGCCCTGCCTTACAGGCACACCCTGCAAAAGCCCTCTGTGCCCTGCCTACAGGCACACCCTCCACACTCCCTCTGTGCCTGAGACCATTCTAGAACCACCAGGAAGCCTGCCTTGATTCCCAGTAAAAGGGCAGAGATCATCTCCCTGGCTGAGAAAATTTTCCCATGGGCTTAAGGGGAAGAAGCTAGAATTGTATGTTTCCTGACTCCAATCCAGGACATGATAACTTGCACAAAGGGAAATGATGTGGTCCCTCCAAGTCCATGAAGCCCCATACATATCATTCTTCCATGCTTGCACACAACCCACACACACCTTCCTGCAGACTTGAAACCACGCCGAGACCAATTACAATTCCTACAACAGAGTTGGTGCTAAGTAAATAGGTGTTGCTGAGTTGTTCAGGAATGAATGGCACTATTTTCAATTCATGGATGGGAAACTACAGATTTGGAGTGCTGGCTGTACCCAACCGCCATCACTACTCTATGGCAATTCTTCTGCCAGTGTCCGGAGGAGACTCCCCTCCAGCATCGGCGTCAGCTCAGAGGGTGGGAGCTTCCCCATTCACAGTCACACAATCACATGCCTTGCTTCATGCTCTGAGTGGAACCCATCTTCATCAGAACAGGCTCCTTTATCTCCTTATCACTTTGCTTATTCCACTGAGCTAGTTTGTGTAGTTGTCAGTGGTTTCCATTTGTTTTAAGACAAGATATCTGTGTATCACAGGCTGGACATTTAACTTGCTATGTAGCCCAGGCTGGATCAAAATCTTGATCCTCCTACCTCAGCCAAGTTCTGGGATTACAGGTATACACCATCATACCAATGCCATTAAACTTAAATTCAATCAGAGAGAGAATGTGTGTGCCCTTCCCACACCTTGCTCACTGCATCACCAAACTTAAGAGCAGGCCTGGCTCATCACCAAGGAGCACTCATTCAACAGTTAAGTAAATGAATCTCGCTCTCAACATTAAGAAAAATAAGTTTCAGGAAGCCCTTTGCTGCGTGTCCCATAGCTGGCAGGATGATGCATGAATCCAGGGCGACTCTCAAGTCTGTGTCTCCTTCTCACAACATCACTTAGCTCTCTGAGTCTCTCTACTTTGTGGTTTTTTTTTTCCCAATTAACCTGCATGTCACAGCTCGATACTGCATCAAAACAAAGAGCTGCTGGGCCAAGATTCCTGCCAGACAGGACACAGATAACTGTTCAACACAATACTCTGGACAATTTACAGGCCCTTCATCACCCTCGTGTAACTATGGCTCTACGAGGTGGAACAGGTTTCTGGGCAGCTAAGTAATAGATAGACATCAATAATGATAATGACAGAGTCATTGCTGCTTTAGGTAGTAATGGACTGTTATTGTTATGATGATTACAACATTATGAAATCGTCATCATTATTGTTATTCTATGATCCTTCTGCTAGCTAAAATAAAACGCTTCTGTATCTTAAATGGCACCTTGAACTTTGCATCCTCACATGGGTTCCTCTGAAATGACCCCCCCCCCTCATCTCTTCAGAGGTTCAGCAAGCTGAGGCCCTGGAAATCCTGCGAAATTTCCAGGGTTACATGACACACTGTCTTTTGTTTTAGTGTCAAATCTGGCTCAAAGCCTGTTGCTCTCCCTGTTTGCTTAATGAAGAACACAGGAATAATACTCATACCTCAATCTTTTTAAAGCCAGCATCCACCCAGTACAGTAATTGGCTGAGGGGTTCAAAGGCCAAAGCCTCCACAGTCTCCAGGCCAGAATTGATGATCACCTCTTGCCCAGTGCTCCCATTCAAACAGAGACGCTGGGGAGAGAAAGCAGCAATCAACACTGTGAACTGTGCAGTGGACTCAGGCCAGTCAGCCAGCCCCACAGCGAGTAACCCTGCCTTTGGCTAGCTGGTTTGCCAAAGGTGTGAGGTTTTATAGGAAGAGATGTGTAGGTACAGAAGCTGGGTTAGATAGGAGAATCTTTAAGACCCTGCTTTAAACATAGTGACAGGCAGAATCTAATTGTTTCTCTTACTGAATGCTAGTATTATAAACACAGATTACCAAACTATGGACTGTCTTGGAGTAATGACCTTTCTACGGAGACATAGAAAACAAATGAAAAACAGCACCACTGCTTTCTAATTCTCCTGTCTCCTTTCACAGTCTTTTGTCCCTTGCAAGGTTCTTAGTCATCAGTTATCATTGTTGAGACAATTATTCTCGTAAAAACCCTTTATATTAGGCCAGGACTTTGGAACCAGGTAGAAAATGAGTCAATATGATACAGCTCTCTTTTTGCCCGTTTGGAGCCTATGGCCTGCTTGCTGGATAAGATATCTACCACTGAGCTACATTCCCAGGTTCATTTGGGGATGTAGAAATGGCTCAGCAGTTTAAAGTGTTTCCTGCTCTTGCAGAAGGAAGCTCGGTTCTCAGCACTAACATGGCCACTAGCCAAGAGTCTGTAACCACAGTTCCAGAGGAGACTTCTCCTGACCTCCCCTGGCACCAGGCATGCAATGGTGCACTGACTTACATGCAGACAAAACATCCATACACATAGAGTAAAATTTTAAAAAAGAATCTTTAAAATGCATATATTTGAGTATATGGCCATGTGTCTGATCTATCAATGGATTTTTAATATCTATATTCTTCAGAGTGTGTGTGTGTGTGTGTGTGTGTGTGTGTGTGTGTGTTGTGGTGGTGGTGGTGGTGGTGTAGTTCTTTTATTTCTGTGGTCCTGAAAATTGAACCTGGAGCCTTGTGCATACTAGGCAAACACTGATCTACTCGACTGTATCTCTTCTGAGTATCTGGGCTGAAGCCATCCCCCCTCTCCCCACCTTGCCTCCTTGTATGCCCAAGTGCTTCCTGGTTCTTCTGAGTTCAGGAGACATGGAGAGGGTAGTAATGTGAACTAAGGAGAACTGGAGTGTTGCTACACTTTGACTTGGAGGGGAAGACGCTAAAGAGGAAGGTGGCAACTGACAATCACACATTGCTGGCCCCATTTTCCTAGCAGGAAATCTGAGACCTTGGATGCAATCAGGGATGCAGATTGGGGGCGTCCTTCATCTTTCTTAAGGGACATAGCCAGGTAGAGGAAGAAAATTACAACAGAAAACTACCATTTTCATAGCAGCCCAGAAATGGGTTACTATGTGCAAACCTCTTGTGGCTCACCTACTTTAGCCTCACTTGAAGCCTCTCAGGACTGGGCAATCAGAAGCCACAGTCTCAAGACCTAATCAAAGGCTGACAGACTCACCTGGATGGTGTCCAGAGCGAGGTCGGACCAATACAGGCAGTTGTGTTCATAGTCAAAGTCCAAGGCCACAGCCGCCCGCAGCCCTGAGAGAGGTAACTGCTCCGTGGCTCCCGAAGCCAGGTCATAGCGGTAGATGGACTTCCGCACAGCATACAGGATGAACTCATTCTCTTCTGCAGACACAAAGCAACCATGATAGCCAGGGATGCTGAAGACTGCCTGGTAGGCCTGACCAACTTCCTTCTCATACACAGATCCCAACCCCACAAGAGGAAATCAAGTGCAAGAGCTTAGGAATCTAGACTCAGGACACAGAACAACATCACATTTCTAATCCAGTAAGTACATTTCTTTATCTATGGTTTCTTACACAAGGAAGACAAAAATCTATTTCAACATGCATACTGAGCTCTGCCTAACAGTCTTCAGTCACACTCATCAATGTAAGTGACAGGCTGTTCCATATCATATGGCCTGACAGCCCCACAGTACCATTATCTTGGTGATGACTTAGTAATGTCTGAAGCCTTCTAACCAAGTGTCCTACCCAATTTGTTCAGGCATACATACTACTCACAATGGCCCATTGTGCTTTAGGCTGACCCGTTCTGTTTCCAAAGCAATAATGCATTTGTTCTGGAATGATTACAAAATGTTCCACAGAGTAATTACAGAAGTTCTGCTTCTGCTCAACAAATGTTTACACAATGTATTTACTACATACCAGGCATTGTTGAATCCTCCAAACCCCCGTGAGACTGAAGAATGAGTATGAATTCACTCAAGGACACACAGCTAAGAAGCAAGCTGTCTGGATTCAGAGTCTACATTTCTGCCTTTACACCATGCTGCTTTTAATGATATAGACCCTCATGATGATGCTTTTTTAAGGCTAATGGAGGGTCAATGTGCTTCAGAGTGCTACCTAATGTCACACAACTGTAACTTAAGGTCTAATACTCTTTCTACTTAGAAGATAACCCAGAAGGCACCAGGACTCTTCTACGGGAGTGCAGAGCAATGGACATCTCTGTCTACAGCACACACAGAATCCTGGGATAGCTGAACACGGAGAGGTGTCTGAGGTTAGAAAGACTAGGAAGGACGTGGAAATTCTATGCCTGCCAGCCATATTTCACCCTCAGCATCTCTTACACAGCTCTATCACCTGCTGTTCACCTGTATCCTTTATAGTACCTTGTGTAGCAATTAGATTTTAAAAGAACCCGGTCTAGAGATGCTGGGAAAAATGAAACACAGGGGCAAACCCCACATGAACTAGAAGGATGACACTCAAAAGAAGAGATGAAAAGCCTGGCCCATGTAGGTTCTCAAGCAAAACTAAAGTCCGTACTCAGATGCCACTTGAGTCTGTGCCTGCAAATATTTGCTACTTGTGTCATCTCTTCAAATAGACTAACAATAAAAATATCTCTAAAAACATTTAAAGTATCCACTGATGCCATGCTGCGTGTGGGACATGTGGGCCCAAGATGTGGACATGAATCCTTGGCTACANTGTCTTTCTCTCATCCTGTCAATTCAATGAACTCACATACCCATATAACCACCTGCTCAATAAAAGCCTCAATATTGGGCTGGCAAGATGCCTCTGCAGGTAAAGGTACTTGCTGCCAAGCCTAATGTGGTGTAGGAAGTCCTTCTGTCTGTGTGTTGCTTTCATTGGTTGAATAAAGAAGCTGCCTTGGCCTTTTGATAGGGCAAAACTTATATAGGTAGAGTAGGCCGAACTGAATGCTGGGAAGAAGGGCAGTGTGGAAGACGCCATGAATCTCCTGCCTGAGACTGACACTGATTAAAATCTTTCCCGGTAAGCCACGACCTCATGGTGATACACAGATTATTAGAAATGGGTTGAATCAAGATGTGAGAGTTAGCCAAACTTATGGGCCAGACAGTGTTTAAATGAATACAGCTTCTGTGTGGTTATTTCAAGTGTAAGCTAGCCAGGCGGGCGGGACAAAAAGCAGGCCCTCTCCTCTTCCCTTCAACACTAATGACCTGTGTTCAATCCTCAGAAACCCACACAGTAGAAGAACAGAATCAACTCCTAGGAGTTGGCCTCTGACCTCTACATATATACATAACCCTCCTCCCCACCACACATACACACAAATAAATGTGATTTTAAAAAATCTGCAATATTGGTAACACATTGAAAATGTAAATCCACTAAGTAAGAGTGGGCAGAGCACTTGTTTAATATGTGGAGAGTCCTGGGCTAATCCCCAGCATTGCCCCCCAAAGTTTGAAATAATAGATTAGTTTATCTAAATCTTAAATAAGGTAAATCTGCCTCTTTTTCCATATTCTCACTTTGTTTCAAAAATACCCAAAGGATCACCACATGGTAGCCTATGTCTCCGTTTTGCTGGCACTCATTCCAAGGCGGGGTGGGGGGGGCGGTACACATAAGTCACAGGATGAAAGCCACACGGCCAGCAGTGAATTTTCTGCCCCACATCCGTCCCCAGCACCCAGCACCCTCACTGCTCCTTTGCTTCTTCTAAGAACTCAGCGCCCTTCCAGCATGGTAGAAGACCAGAAAACCTTGCTTAGGAGGCAGGCACGGAGCAGCATGCGATGCTTTCACATGTGAGAGTCCTAACCTAGAAATGGAGCAGAGGCTTTGGCTGGTGCAGCCATGCATAAGCCCAGCCTAGGAAGATCCATTGTTACGGTAATCATAAAGAAGAGAAATTGCTGCATCTTAAAAATCCTTCCAGATGCCCATGTTACCTCATCTTTATAGATGTTATGGTTCCCATTAGGCCTACAAAATATCTTTTTTTCCTCTGAGAACTTCCTTGCTTGCATTTCGGGGATGACCCATCCTAAAATGAGACTTTTCCATTTCATCCCCTGCTCCCTCCTCTTCTATTGGAAGAGAAAATAGCTTTCTTGCCAGTTCTGATGGCTTTAAACAAACAATTATGTCCCTTGCTGAATTATCCCTGGAAGTATTTATGACAAAAGGATGTACTCCAGGCCCTTAAGAGCAATCACTCAAACATCCTCACCCAAGCCCTCATCACCACAGCTCACGAAGGGAACGTTCGAATATTATCTGTTCATTTGCAGGAATTCTGCTGAATTAGTGGTTCTTTTTACGTCTCCACGGTGAGGTATGTTAATTACTCGGGTAACGATAGAAGATTAAATTAAGGGCCTAATGAGCTTAGCATGAAAACACCGGGGCAAGCCGAAGAGCAGTAAGCTAGCAGCAGGCTGCCCTGTGTGGCCTGCCTGTGGAAGACGGCATGTCTATGTCATGACTCTCTTGGTGCTCATGACACTTCCATCACAACAGCGCCACTGATGGAAGCCAGGGCCACTCACCTGCCCTCACTGACAAGCAGGAACGTGATGAAGTCTCTAAGGAAGGAAGGAAGCCCTGATTGAATAAGATCTAGAAATAGTGAAGGAAGAAAAGAGGCCACACAATCCCTTTTTTATTTTTTGTGGGGTGTGTGTGTGTGTCTGTCTGTCTCTCTCTCTCTCTCTCTCTCTCTCTGTGTCTGTCTGTCTGTCTGTCTCTCTCTCTCTCTTTGTCTCTCTGTGTCTGTCTGTCTATCTTTCTCTCTCTCTGTCTCTGTGTGTGTCTGTCTCTCTCTCTCTCTGTGTGTCTGTCTGTCTGTCTGTCTTTCTCTCTCTCTCTCTGTCTCTCTCTATATATATATGTGTGTGTATGTGCGTGTGTACATGTGTGTGTATGTGCGTGTGTACATGTGTGTGTATGTGTGTGTGTACGTGAGTGTGTGTGTGTGTGCGTGTGGTGCGTATGCACATGTGTATGTGTGCCCAGCTGAAGATCACATGTTCCACTCCATCGCTCTCAGTCTTACTCCCTAAAGACAGACTTTCTCACTCAGGCTGGAGCCAAGCTGATCTCCAGCAAGCCCAGCAAGCCTCCTGTGTCCACCCGTGCACAACACTGAGCTTACAGGCATGCACACAGTCGTGTTTGGCTTTTGTTTCGGGAACTTGAACTCAGGTCCTCATGCCTGCATAGCAAGTGCTCTTGTCCACTAAGCCATGTGCCCAGCCCAATCACCTTTTTAAAGAATCAAATTTTGCGCCTATATTACCAATAACTCACGTGACATCAGCACTAAACAGCTTAAAATGTGTTTGAAATGCACTCATATCTTCATAACCTCTCCAAAGAGGGTCTTTTCTATTAGTAGGCACAGTAACAATGGGAAATAGAACTAACACTTAAATGCCATTTCAATCCTGGACCTTCAGGTCTGAATTTTACCACAGTCAATTACTAGATATATGACCTTAGAAGCATCTTTCCCTCTGAACCTGCTTGCTTCCTCATATAGACACACATACAATAGTTCTTCTTGGAGCCAAGGATCTCTGCATCACTGGGCTGTAGAGACAATTCAACTGCCAATACATGGACAAGTGAATCGAAATTCTAACAAAACTAAGATTTAGTATAAAATTAAGATAGACCACTTAGCTAGTTTAGAAGGAGCCTCAGTCTCTTATATTCAACTTTGACAAACCGAGAGACACACCAAGGCCTGTGACTGTATCCCAATTCCCAGTGTTCAACATACAACAGACACCAAGTAGACTACCCCCCCAAACCTGACCTGTGACCAAATATTTCCCATTCTTCCAAGGTGGGAGACTACATGTGAGTTTCATGTGCCTATTAAGCTTAGGGAAGGGGCTTCCATGATCCTTAAATTCTAAGAAAAGCAGCATGCCTAGGTGGGTGAGACCAGAATGACCCAACCAGCACTCGAGAAGGCAAAAGGAAGAGGCTGCCTGTCTTACCTGCAAGGGGACAGGGGACCAGCTCCCCTTCCAGCCGCGCTTCAACATCTCCTCCACTGCAAGTGTCCCCAGAAATCTTCCGATAGCTGTTACCCCCACCACCAAAGAGAGAAGTCAGAAACACAAAGGGTACATATGGGTCATGGAGGTAACCCCAATTGAGCAAATACTCCTGGCCATGAACAACAAAGTCAGAAGGATGGTGTTTAGTCACCCTGAGTCAGTGTTCCTTGTAATTAGTTAGAGTGGCCAGATCCAGACAATCTAATTCACTGCTTGGGGAAACACTTCAAAATATCTCTCTTCTATAAACTCCTCTGACGATGTCTCCCCAGCTGAGGGTGACCTCAGCCTTGCAGAAAAGCTGGCAGACTGTGTTTTCTCATTGGGAATAGGAGACTCTACAGACGCCATTAATTTAAAAAGCTTTCCAACCACCTGCAGTCTGTAACTTGGGGTTTGAGAATAAATTCACCTAAAGGGTACAGGCAGAGACATATGATCCTCATAGCACCCTCCTTCCCCAGGCAGACCCTTGTAAGCCTGACTCAACCGTGTGATACGTACCCTCTCGTTCTCCTGTATGTAGAACCCACCGGACAAGGCATAGGTGGACTGTAAGGCTTCCCAGAAAACTCGGGGTCTGGAACACAAACCTCTAAAGAGAGATCTTCACTGAGCTTGAAGCCAAAGTCACTGAAAAGGCAATTGGAGTTCATTTAGACCATAGATATATAGCCTTGGCAGTTCAGAAGCAATCCTGCAATATCTAAACTCTACCTAGTACTTATATTCTATGGGTGACTCCATGGGTCCTTTAAAGAACCCCCACTTAGTTATACTAAGCTACATCTGCATAAAAAAGCTTTGTATCAGAGTCCCATTTGGAGAGTCACTGCTACATACCCTAAGCAGACAAAAAAAAATGATGCAAGCCATCATGTCAAAGGAAAATCTCATCTACATTCAGCTGCCTATCCAGACTCAGGGACTGTCTGTTCTTGATTAAAAGGGAACATCAGAGCTGAAGCTATAGCTCAGTTGGTACAGTGCCTGCCTAGCACACACAGGGCCTTGGGTTCAATACCAGCACTAGGTCTGGAGTCAGTGAGTGGAGATGAGGTGGAAAAAGTGTCAGGAGGAAGTGGAGGCCCTGCAAGCAGGGGACTTCATTCTGTAGGCAGGAGGCGCCTCAAAGGCCTTTGGGGAGAGTTGAGCTGAGCAGGGCTTAGCTGTAGACGGTTTCTGTTGTTGAGTACACAGTATACGGTCCCTTCTGTCAGGTGTGGCTCTTAGCTACTTGGTCAGCACTACGCCTGCCTGCCAACTTGCTCTCTGCCATNTAGAGCGTGGGCTTGCAGCGAGCTCGAGCTTGGAGCATTTGTTTCAGGGGCAGTTGAGGCACTAACTGCATTTTACCTTCGGCATCAATGTACTCGGCCAGCTAAAGCCAGAGCCCTCTGATATGTGCTAGACCAGAGGCTGGAAGAGGGCCCTGTGGTAAATGTTTTAGGCTTTGCACGCCATATGGTTCCAGGGGTGCTACTCAGCTATGGCTCTGGTAGTGCTCACAGATGAAGGAAGGACATCCTTGGTAAAGGGATCTGGTTGTGTTCCAGGAAACTCTGGTTTCATAAAAACAACCAACTAGATTTAGCCAAACACATATGGGTCTTGATAAAATACGCACGCTGCCCCAGGTTTAAGCAGGCTCCAGGTGCTAGACCCTCCCTACTCCTTTGCATTCATTCTTCTTTTAGCTTTCAACACGGGTACCACCTGCATCTGGAATCTGTAGGGTGTTTTGGAGCTAGCCTCCTTCAGAAGAGAAAGGTGACTGTACCAAGAAATAAAATTTAAACTAAGTAAAAAGTTCCTTGAGGAAATCAAAAAAAGCTTTGGCTTTCTTTCCTTTTCTTTCCTCCTTTTTTTTTATTTTTTATTTTTTTTTTGCTTTTTGAAAAAGAAATATAAAAGTCCTCATCCACAAAACAAGCAAAAGCTCAATCTCCTGGAAAAACTGGCCAGGCTGCTATGGGTCTGCTAGAACTTGCATGGTTCTTATTTCTGCTGGGTGCCGAGCCTTATTACAGGTCGGGAAACAAACCCTGACTGAGTCCCTATAGAAATGACTGAAGCTTTGGGAAGCCACACCTCTACTGAACCGCATGGCTGTAGAACTAGAAGATAACCTAAGTAAAAAGTGCCTCACGCAGTTCCTAACTCAGAAAGCATGCTCAGTGAATACTATTCCCATCTTCGGAGAAAGGGAGCATGCTCTCCGTCTTTTATCCTCACACTGCAGAGCAGAAATGACCCAACTCAAAGTCCCGCTCATGGAGGAGGAACAAACCACTCATAGTCCTCCCGGGTGCAGGAGCAGTTGGACACGACCACTGGCCGGTCAAAGTCTTCCCCGTTAAAGCATGTTGCGTGGGGGGTCCTCCTTTTGAAAACTGTCTTATGTCCTAGCAAACACTCATTTCCGCGCTCATCAGATGGGGACCACAGCTTGTAGTCGTTTTCTGTGCAGGGAACCCCTGAGAACAGAGACGGGCAGAGCAAAGCATCAGATCCAGGCTGTGCAGGGTTTCCTGTCTCCCCACCCTCAGCCCTCCACTTCTAGTGTTTCTGTAGCCACCCAGCAAGAGCAGAAGTCAAAGTTACCCATCTCTAGTCACCGTGTGCTGAGGATGGGCAGTATCCCCAACAATGAAGGCAACACCTCTATAACAGTGGCGCTCGCCTGAGAAAGCCATGAAGATGCGAGCCACATATGACACCATTCAAACTTCTGAACCATAAAATTTGAGGCACGGGGGAAGGGTGATTGCTGCTGTTTATTTTGGTTGATTTGTGCACTCTCTGTGTGTGCATGGGATTGGGGATTATTTTAAACTTATTTACTGTGTGTATGTGTGCCCTAGCATCAGAGGACAGCTGTGGAGTCAGCGCTCTCCTTCCACCTTTACATGGGCTCCCAGGGTTGAACTCAGGTCTCCAACCTGCACAGCAAACACATTTACCTCATTGGCCCAGAGTTTTAGCTTACATGTTATTAAAAAGAGGATCTATCTAGAGAATTTGGGTGAACCGCAAACTCCTGATCCCTATGTCTCAACCTCCCCAGTACTGGAATTCTGGCATCTACCAATACTTAGACAAGTCTCTATTAGGACAATTAGCAGCTCCTTTCATAAATCGGTACCAGGGGTGGATGGGGCAAGGGTGGGACTGAGCTCTCTCTCCTAGGGAAAAGGGACACATTGGTAGGTGATGTCGGCATATCACTGACCCATCCTGTTTCCTTAGGATGAAGGCACATCTGAGTATGGGCTGAGGGCACTGAAGGATGCTTTTGCCCTACTTCATGGTACAGGATCTTTATGCAGAGAGACTGGGAAATGACAAGATAACTTCACATTTATTCCACCAGCCCACATTCATTTAAAATGTCAGTTAGTGTGCCTATGGGAATTCTATGCTTATGTCTAGATTGGTGCCTTAGATCTTTTTTATGTGTGTCAGATTAAATACTACCCAAAGCTGAGGCATACCTGTCAACACATTGCCATTCAAATTAGCAAGGAGTTATTAAAAAAAAAACCCTGCCATCTGTGAGGCAACAAAGAAATTCGGTAGGTGAAATAAAAATAAGCACAGGAAAAGTCCGTATTTTGAAAAACCTCATAACTAGGCGATGGAACATGGTACATAATTACAGACACAGCCATATAATTCAAGATGTGAGGGACACACTTATTTCAGAGCACAAAGAAGAGAGACACCGGGTGCTAGATCCTGAGGTCGAGGTTGAAGGGGTGGCAATAAGAAGACACAGGAGGCATTCTAGATGGCTAGAGTAATGTCAGCTAAGGGGAAGTGAGGGAGGGCAGAGGTCGATGCGACCATATGAGAGAGCACTCAAGAGTCCATCAGGCCTCCCTGCTTAAGGATCTCAAGGGCACCAACAGAGTATATCTAGACTCCAGACAGCCTTCAAATGGCCCTGAATCGGTGCTATTTTTGGATCATGAATGCTCCTGAAGACCCAGGTGTTAGTCCCTGGCCCATGGCACTGTGGGTAAGTGGTGGGACTTTCAGAAAATGAGGCCTAGAGGAGTAAGATCATTAAATGGGGTTTGATCTTAACAAATGCGCTGGCATCCCACCCCCTTCCTCCTTTTCTCCCTCTTTCTTTGCTTCCTGAAAACCAAAGGATAAACAGACTTCTATCATAGCACCCAGTACAGCCCAACGTGAACACGTCAAGAAACTATGAACCAAAACCAGGAGCCAAAATAACGTTTTCCACCTTTTCCCTGATGGAGAGCTAATACAGACATACCACTGAATAGGTCCATCCATCCTTCCTTCCCTCCCTCCATCCATCCATGGTGCGGGAGAATTGTCTGTATTCTGTCAATCATGTTTTAAATAAACTCTGATTGGCCAGGCAGGAAGTAAAGGAGAAAACCAGACAGGAAGTAGAAATGATGCAATGAGAACAGGAGAATTCTGGGNAGCATTATAACTTATAGAGATCTCTGTGTGATTTTCTTTGGGGCTAAACAGCTGGGGAAACCGGGCAGGACAGAAAACCCCCAACAAGCTGGCCCATTCATGTTACAAAAGGCCCCACTCATGTTATACATCCACACCTTTAACAGATATACATCTAGACATACTACATGCCAGGTACTGTGCAAGGAAGCCAAGGCACAAAGAATATAAACAGTCCATTAAAAACTGAATAAAGCAGAAATCACCTTGCCCCAGGTCTTTCACTCATTCACTAGGGCAGATCTCACCTAGTGAATCACAAACTGAGGATACTGTATCTAAATTGGGGGCAATGACTTACCCAAGGCATCGGTGGCATTGACCTGCAGGATGAGCCAGCTGTGGACATTCTCCTTATTTGAGCCAAAGATGGTGAAGACAGTACTCTTCTCGCCAGGTTCTGTGAGAAGTCCATACACAAATACAGGCTTCTCAGAGAAGACGAACGTCTTCCAGGTCTCCCCTTCGTTCGTGCTATACCTGCCCAAGGCAAACAAAAGGAGCCTTGAGGTTACAGTCCTGGAAGGCAGGCCTCAGTTTCCACACACATCATTAGTGACCATAACCAGCCCTCCATTAAGAGGAAATGACCACCTGGTCATGACAGAGAAAGAGCAACTTTATGATTATGCCAGAAAAGCAAGGGAGCATTAGGGACAAATCCGGTCACCTGAAAAGAACACAAGAACAAGGGTGTCACTCAGTGCTGGGTTCAGTCTCCAATATCCCCACCAAAAGACACAGGAACTAGCTGATGGGACTATGAACAGAAAGATTTAGGAAAATTTTAACACAGAAGAGAAAGATGATGGTAACGTGACATAGTGAATAAAGGTAGGACATGGAGACTGAGAGAGAGAGAGACGGGGGGGGTTGACGGAGGGGAAAAGGGAGGAAAGGAGGGGAAAAGAGGAAGTTATTTTTTTATACTGGTAAGTCACCTAATATCACTAAAAAATAATACTAAAAATAAACAGTAGAAAGTAATATTACGAAAAAGTAATAATAGTGTTATCCTTCTGTAATTGCCACTGTGAGAATCAAATCAGATAAGGATCATCATCAGATGCTAAAATGACCAGGTGAAATTTCAGGGCACNGGGGGGGGTTGACGGAGGGGAAAAGGGAGGAAAGGAGGGGAAAAGAGGAAGTTATTTTTTTATACTGGTAAGTCACCTAATATCACTAAAAAATAATACTAAAAATAAACAGTAGAAAGTAATATTACGAAAAAGTAATAATAGTGTTATCCTTCTGTAATTGCCACTGTGAGAATCAAATCAGATAAGGATCATCATCAGATGCTAAAATGACCAGGTGAAATTTCAGGGCACTAGGATGCCCACGTAGTCTAAAGATATCAACCCACAAACTAACCATTCACTGCTGGGGGAAAGTCAACTTTACGGAGGGTGATGAGCCACCCCCTCCCTTTCCTACACTTGCTCCACACCAGCAATGGGGCAATCAGACACCACAAGCATCCTTACCACAACCTTTCAGCACCATTCAACGCAACTGGACAGATCTAGGGTGTGGGACAGCGTTGATGACAACTGCTTCTATATACTTAGATACACAGGTATCAGGGCTGCAGAGATGTCTCAGTGGTAAAGCAGCTGACATGCAAATATAAAGACCTGAGTTCAAATCCCCAAAACTCACAGAAAGCAGAACACAGTAGCATGCATCTGCAATCTCAGCATTCCTACAGCAGCCTGGGAGGTAGAGACAAGAGAACTCCAGGAAGCTCGTGGGCCAGCAAACCTAATGACCAACAAGGGGACCCTGCTTCTAACAAGGTGAAAGGTGAGGACCAACTCCATTGCTTGTCTTCTGACCTCCACACATGCTGTGACATGCATGCACCACTTACACATGATTACCCAAGTGTGTGTGTGTGCACACACACACAGAGATATTAATTTTTTTCAAATTTTCAATGTCATCAAAGCCAAGCAAATAAAATAGCGGAGGGCTTGTCATAGCACAATGTGTAAATCCAACGTAGGGCATAGTTCTGCAATGACTGAACCCTGAAGCCATCACCATTAGCAACACCAGACAACTGAGCAAATAGCCACCCAGAGATATTTAGTCCATCTTAGATTTTTTAAACGTGATCAAACAGGAAAAGGCCTCTACTTATTGGGGACACATATTTATGTAACCAGTGAGCCATGAAAGGGCAGGAGTCTGCAACCGTTCTTGAAATGACTGGAGCTCAAAGGAGGAAATGGAGAAGGCAGATAAATACACAGGTGGAGGAAGGTAAGCGAGCTGGCACCTTAGCAAAGACCACCAGAGTGTTCTTTACTTTGCTCCCAGCTTTCCTGTGTTCATAAAAATTAAAAAGGGCAGGGGGAAAACAGGTGCTGGGGCAGTAAAAGACAAGACCACAACTTCAGAATAAAAAAGAACAGTTGAGCGATTAGACCAGCTTTTAAGTGGTCTCCCAGATGATAGGGCATCATTCAGGGCCCCTGTGGTATGAGCAGTGAGAATCGCTGCATTCAAGTTTTCTCTAGAACCCAGGGGCTACCAGGTTTCTACAAAATTCTAATCACACACAAACCTTTTTCTTTCACTTTTCCTAGAATTTAGGGACTTTCATTTTACTCCCTCGGGACTCAACAATTTGACACGAACCTCTTGACAAGTTCACTCAATACCAACACTTCCTCTCATACTGAGATTTATGAAAAGATATCTCTACACCTGAAGGCTAAACTAAGTGATGGGGTCTGCAGCCACCCAGGTCACTGGGGGACTAAGCGTGCCCCAATCAGCACAGCTCATACCTGAGAGTAAATTCTCATCCAAGTGTCATGATTGGAGTTTAAGTGAGGTTTAATCAGATATGGTTAACTCATTCCATCCCTTGCTTTTTTTTTTTTTAACTAATGTTAAGAAGATGCAGGCTTAGGCTCAGTACCACACCTAAAGCTACCTTCAGAGTTGGTCCATTAATCAGGCATGCTCGGAGTGGGCCACCTGTTCAATGATGATATAGGAAGCCCATGTATTTTAACATGGCCAAATTAATTTCATTTAAGAGATCCTCCAACCAAAGATGACCCCGAGAAATGAATCATTTCTTTATAGATTCCCAGAAGCTGCAGACAGTAAGTAATTAAGGAACAAACCAGCAGATTATGGCCAAGCACAGCCTCATTTAGAACATGGCAATTTTCAGGATGTTGAAGAAAGGGTTGTCATCTAACAACAGCAACAGCTAAGGGAACATCTAGGTCAGAATGATCCCAGCATTCTGCTACCAAAGAGAGGTAGTGAAATTAAATTTCACTTACTAGTGAAATTAAAATGATAACAGACAGGAGAAAAAAAAAACAAATCACCGATCTCTTCTTTTTTCTTCTCTCTCTCTCTCTCTCTCTCTCTCTCTCTCTCTCTCTCTCT
>LOEQ01000901.1:122921-135607 GCA_001685075.1 Bramus lutescens | reverse complement strand
TGTGTGTGTGTGTGTGCAGAGCTGCATATACAGATTCATGTATGTGTGGAGGCAAGTGGTCAACTTGATGTTGTCGTGTGTCTCCATCACTCTCCACCTTATTTTCGGACCAGAGACACTTGCTTACTGACGGTGGAGCTCACCAATTGGCTAGCCTCGCTGGCTAATGAGATCTTCCTCTATCTCTGCCCTCCTCCAAAGGGCTGAAGTTACAGGTGTGCACCACCATGCCTGCCATTTTACATGGATGCTGGGGATACAAATCCAGGTCCTCGTACTTGAACAACAATCACTTTATCCATTGATCCATCTCCCAAGCCCCATCTTTACACTTTTAAGTCATAGATGATGATCCTGTGTCTTGATCCTTATTCTGCTTAGTGATGAAGAATACAAATTGCTTAGAAAAAAAAATTGGTACATGGCTAAAAACCCCCAAGACAATAGGAAATATATACATCAATACAAAATAAAACATGTAACTACAGACTTTAAAGGGGAGAAACAAAGGTAATTACTAAACACATGATACTGTCATGTGGCTGACAAAAAGAGCCAGATCTTTTCAGAATATGTTCAATCAAGACAGGGAGAGACATATCATCTAGATCAAAAGATTTAAGAGAAGATTTAACAGAAGTCAACTTCCTAGAAGTTCACTTCTGCCCTGACTCTTGATAGCTAGAAGTTTATCTGAAGATAAATCAGATAGTTTAAGTTCAAGAGTCAGGATTCATAATTCAAATTACCAAAATAACTAGTAGACTATTGTCAGTGGGCTTGAAGGCCAGTGGGCTGGTAAGACAATGGAGGTGGGGGCAATGGGCCGGAAGGGCAGTGGGCCGGCTGGGAGGCTAGTTAACTTCTGTAGAGGATTATAAAGGAACAAGATAATTGTCCTCATGGCCAATAGTATAAAGAATAAAGATTTCACAAAGATTTGTATTTTACTTTTGTCCTTATTGAAGAATGGTTTTCAAGCTGAGCAAGGGGAAATTAAAGGCATAAAACAAACACCTACTAGGGAACAAGAAGAAATAAAGATAAAATGATCAGAGTCCTTTTCAGTAATTTCTCCAAGAGTCAGGCAGAGCAGATCCTAAAGACTGGAAGACGGACAGTCACTTTGTTTATCTAAAGTAGAGATGGAAGTTGAGAATGGTTACAAAAGCACTCAGGCAACCGGAAGACAAAGCTGAGCACTCAAATGGTTTCTTGTCACAACAAGCTAACCCATTTCCTTTCCTCCTGATTATTCTTGATTTGAGCAAAAAGGGTTGTGTTAGGTACTTATCTTGTTGCTACGATAAAAACACCCAACAGAAGCACCTTAAGGGTGGGTTTGTTTTGGCCCACAGTTTGGCTGTGAGGTCAAACATCACCTCAGTGAGGTCGAGATGGCAGAACCTTGGGCACTTGGTCGCACTGCCTCAACGTGCAGCAGTGAGTGTGTGTGTCAGCTCACTTTCTCCTTTTCATTCAGTCCAAGACTCTAGCCGATGAACTGCTACCAGCCACATCAATTAACCTAATTGAGCTAATCCCTCTTACATGCTCGGAGATTTGTTTCCACAGTGATTCCAAATTTTGTCAAGTTGGTAATCAAAATGAACCAACAAGGATAATGATGTGAGAACATTTTTTTTTTAAGGAGATCTTTGTGGACCACACAGATAACATTCATTTGTTGCTGGTAAAATAATCTGAAGTGGGCTGATATATTTTTAATCACAACACAAAATAAGATTTAAGTTTCTCATACAGCTCCATGCTCTGGTCAGCAATTTAGACAGCAAATGTGATAAGCAAAGGATATCAGACCAATTGTACAAATATTTTTTTAAAAGCTAAAATTAAATTGAAATGCTTTCAGGCATCCAAAGAACAAGCAAAATCAAGAAAATTAGCTTCCCCATGAAGTTTCCAAGACTTACTTGCTCAAATATAAGATAGGAGACACTGGACATCTGTCCTTTAGTAAGATCTATCAGAAAAATGAAATGCTGGGCCAGGGATGAGTCAGCAGTTAATGCTTATGCCATCCAAGCAAGAGGACGAGAGTTTAGAGTCCCAGAATCCACATAAATGCCATGTTGGCAGGGTGTCCCTCCTGCAATCCTAACCTCAGAATGCAAAAACATAGGATCCCTGGGGCAAAGCGGCTAAGGATATAAGCTATACGGGCAAGCTCTGAGTTAGACTGGGAGACCTTGCCTCACAGAACTAGGCAGAAGTATAATCAAGGAAAATTCTTGATATTGACCTTGAGCTGTCACACGCACATACACACAGGTTCGCACACACCTGCACACAAACACACTTCACATGTGTGAACACACATAAACTATAAAAAATGAATAGATGTAACTCAAAAACTAGGCTTCTGGTGATAATAAATCAGCAATTGCATTTAGTAGGCAGGAGGAAAGGAGCAGAGGGCTGATAGGAGGGTGCGTGCATTGGCACCTTTCGGGTAGTCGCTAAGAAACAATTAAGACCCAAAGTACTGTTGTATATATATAGAAGGTTTCCCAATAAATAAAAAGATTAGTAGGAGCCACCAGTTTTAAAGTGCCAGAAGTATTAGTGCACATCTGTCATCTCAGCACTGGAGAGGCTGAGGCAGGAGGATCTCAAGTTGGAGGACAGCCTGCATTACACATTAAGAAACTGAAATCCAAAAGGAAAAAAAGAAAAAAAAAAGGAAATTTGGTCTTAAGGTTTTCATTTGTAGAAAGTGTCCAGAATCGGTAGGTATTAATCCTTCAGCAAGTTTCACACTATGGAGCTCAGATCTGAGACCCGCATCTTAATGTAATGATATCATAAGGTAGTGCAAGATAAAAGTCTATGTGACAATTTGGGGTCCAAAAGCAGGCAAGGAAAAGAAATGGGGTGTTTCCCATAGAATGGAAGATATTCAGGATTACAAGAATGGGGTCCTCAAATGTCTGAATGGTCTTCAGATGAAAGGAAGCGTCTGCCGTATGATTGCAGAGGACAGAACCCAAACCCATGGGATGGAACTTGGAGTGCAGAGAACTCTGACTTTCTCTTACCAGAGAGCTACACTCACAAATGAATACACGAATACAGGAACAAACAGATGAGTGAGTAAGCAAAGGAATGAGCCACATTGTCCCAGAAGGAAATGGCAAGTTCCCCATTGCCACAGTTGCTCAAAGGTGGCAGAACCACATGACGGGCACAATCAGATTACTTCTGGACTCCATCTTGGGACTTGGAACAGCCACCCGGTTCACTCTGACCAACTCTGCCTTCATGGCCCTGGCCCTTCCATGCCTTCACTTTCTGTGAGTGGTGGAATTACCTTCCAGTTAGCCAGAGAGCACATCCTTTCCATGCAGGACGAGTCCTCAAACCGATAAGCTATCACTCTGTGTTTCATCTTCCCTGAAATACAATTATCCTCCTTCATTACTTATTAAGCCATGTCATTCCTCCATTTAAAGTCCTCAAAAGCAAAGTTTCAGTCTTACCCAACATAAACCCCTCAAGCTACAATTCCAACCTACAGGGCCAGATACGCCCACTGGTGCAGTAACAGGGCGACTCTTAGAAGAGTACCCAATTGCTCTCGGATTAGGTATTAGGCCGCTTCCACGAGAGGGGATTCCTCCCTAGCACTACAAATATGGCCAAAAACCTATGACTAGGAAGTCAAAGATCCTAGGGGGAAGCCAACTATTGTTTTCTTGTTAAATGGATGTGACGTCAAACTGCTTTATAAAAATTGATGTTTATATCCATAAGTTAGTGCTGCTCAGTCTTGGGCAGAGAAGCTTCTCTTTGCTATGGGCAATAATCAATACAGTGACTAGTAAGTAGTCAAAGTACTCAGAGTTCCCAGCCCTACACAGAACATCTCTATCACCCCCTCTAAGGCCCAGGGAACAACACCAAAGAAGGGGAGACTGTTGGAGCCAGAGATAATGATGCTGCTGTGAGATGTTACCCTCTAGACATACACGGGCATTTCACTTGAACTCCCAACTGCTGCGGTGCCCTCACAAGAATGCACCCATCAACATCTCATCACAAGTAGGGACTAGTGAGGCCCCACCTCTCCTGAAGGAGCTATTAGCAGCTTGAAGAAGGGTGGTGTCATTTTTGTCTTCAGTGGTATCATCACAAGTAAGACACCCATTCTCTAGCAGATAACCCCCACACCTGTGAGCATGGCATATAATTTATTATTATAAATTAATAAACTTTAATTGAATTCAGAAAAAAAGAAAAAGACATGGAACTAGGAGAGTAGTTTGTTGGAAAGACCAGTTCAGTGTGAGTAGGAAGGGGTGAGAATATAACGTGGGTAAAAATGGCCAAGCGTCATTACATATGTGTGTGTACATATATATGAAACTGTCAAAGAAAAATAACAACAATAAAAACTTTATTTAAAAAAAATCTGTTCAGTGAGAGTCAGGAAAGGGCCCAAGGGACTGGTACTTGCCTAATGCCCACCTCAAACCCCATCTCAGCACATAGTGTGACCACACGGAGGCCACAGGGACCACAGATTCACACAACCACATTTGCTCAAACTGTCTCTCTCTCTCCTCATCCCTCCCTCTCTCTTAATGTGAATGTGTATACCACCACCTCCCTCACCAAAGCTAGATGAGGGCATCAGAGCCCCTGGAGCTAGAGTCTAGGCAGGTCCTCTGGAAGTGCAACAAATGCTCTTGACTGCTGAGCCATCCCCCCAGCCCCACAAGCTCTTCCTAACACTGGGACTGTATACCGACCTCACTTTTTAGCTCACCTCGAGTTTCACTTCCTGTGAGAAGCCTTTCTCACCCTCCCTGGTGGCTCGCCTTACTCCAGCTCCGCCTAGGGCCTGCATTAGCCCTCACAACTTACCGTGCTGTAGGCCCTGCATTAGCCCTCACACCGTACCTTGCTGTGTTTACACAATCAGATCTGAGTGTCCTCTACCCTGTGGTTCATCTATCATAAACCTCCATCCACTTCCCTGTCCCTGTGGCTCATACCTCTTCCACCACCAAGAAGAAGAATAATCAACATTTGCTGCAGGAAATTAAACAACCTACACTGAATTTTCTTTTCTTTTTAAGCCTGCCTCAGCTTTGTAACAATTAAAAAGGGGTACAGGCACCTGTTATATAGGCCTCAGGGAGCAGAGGAAACTGTACAAGTTGAAGTGGGGATGGCTCCCTGCAGCTGCACCACCCTGGCACTATTTGGCCAATGGTTTAGAAGCTGTGGAAGAAGCCACTACAGGTTCCTACACTCTAGCCATGAGGCTACCTCCAGAACACAGGTCCAGAAAAGACAGCTACATGGCTGCATGCAGCCTCTGCTGGGGTTTGGGGGATTCCCAGAGGGAAGCCCTGTGAAACTAGAGATCACCTTACAGAAAAGATGCTTTGGGGCAAGTCCAAAATGTTAACAACTATCAACATCTCATCAATCTGACAGGTGAACTGCCAAGGAGAAACGGAAACTGATCTCATCCCTTGGGATCCCGCTGACAAACGTGTGCAGGGATCTCTTCCAGTTGGGGTACAAAACCCAACAGCCTGTCCTCTGCATGGTGTTGAGCATCCTTAAGAAATGGAAACCACTCCTCGGTATCCTCCAGGCAGGTTCCTGTGGAAGCACGGTATCCTCCAGGCAGGTTCCTGGGGAAGCACGCTGAACGGATGCATAAGTGAATCCCCAGCCCCTGGGCTCTTATTTGCTCAGTCAGACGAGCAGACACAAAAGCCAACCAAAGTGATCCACTCCTTGTTCTCCACTTCAATTAACACCAACAAAAGTAAAGGTCTCAAAGGAGAAGCAAGGCAGAAGGCAAACAGAGGAATCTTAGTTATTGTGCTAAGCCGAGAAAGAATGCCACGAAAATAGAAAATGAACCACCCAGAGGTGGGGCAGTAAATACCCCAAAAGCTGTCTTTCTGTCTCTAACCAAATCTCCTACCTCCACTACCTTAGAATTCCAGACTCTACTCTATTACATCTAAAGGGTAAAATGTTTAAAGGTGAAGGACCACATCCTTTAGATACACGGTGGTCCTCTTCCCAGGCTCTCTCTCCAGCCAACTCAGACTTCCTCCCATGGGCACAGGCAGATCCTGAACCAGGCCCTCCTTGCCTCCCCACCACTGGTGTCTAGCACAACATCTGGTTCGCTGTAGATGTTCAACAAATGTTTGTGTAATTGACCTGAAATGATTCCTAGCAGAAATCTGTTCATGTTCCAGTGTGGGTGCCAACTCCCACCAATCATCCCATGTCCTCCTGAGGAAGATAAGGAGGGTGGATTGACTCTTCTCTCTGGCTGCCAGGCTTCACACATCCAGGAAGCCCCCGCCGCTCAGGGGTTGTCATTTACAAAGAACACAACAGCAGCGGTCTCCCTTGGAGCTGTGCAAATAGCACCCTACCCAGATTCCTTCCCGTTTTATAAATCAGTGTTTAAAAAAAGGAATGAAGAAGAAGCAATCTCAGATGCTCAAGTATGCATGACCTATTTATTGATCGATCAAATATTTGCTAAGTGCCCACTAATTTGTCCACGCTAGGAATACAGGCCTCCAAAAGTCTTACTAATGAGCTGAAGAATCCAGGCACGTAGTGAAAAGGAACTTAAATACACAGGAAGTCAGAACACAAACAATCCAAATTAACAGTCTAGAAATTCTGAGGCTCAAAGGACAGAGAGGTTGCTATGGCTGGGGAGCATAGGCCAGTTTGCCAGCATGGATGGGATGGCTTGGTGCCCTGATGATGGAGTCCATCTCTGAGACGTGACCACATCATGAGGGCTCTGTCTTTAATCCCTTGATGGGCTCATACCATGATGGCACTATAGGGTGGTGGTAGGAAGTACAGAGTGGAGTTTAGTTGGAGGAAAGAGGTCCCCAGGGCATGCCCTGGAAAGCTATTCCTTGTCAGCCTGCCCTTCCTGCTAGGTAGCTCTGCTCAGCCATGTGCTCCCTGACATGCTGATCCTGCTTTGCTTCCCAAAGGCAAGGGAGCAGCCAAGTGGGACACTGAACCCAAAGCCTAGCACTCATGTCCCCACTCACGTCCGCCCAGCACACGGAGTCATTGCTGTCTTTGGAGACTCTAGACTAACTTCACTACCGTCCCCTGCTTTTCAGAAAAGCAGAAGGAGGAGCAAACGCCTCTGAGAACAACACCTCCGGTCAGTGCCATGTGGCTACACAGATCCCGGCCAAGCTCAGGCTGGTACTCAGGACACATGTACCTGTCAAGAGGAGGCCAGCCCATATTCTCCTGTTTGCATATGCTTTATCTGAACCATGCTTTGCAGACACTTCCAAATGACCTGCGCAAACAGAAAGACTCTATTGTGTCCACGATGCCCACCGTCTACACACCGCAAAGCCATTATGAAACGCCTGGCGAGGGCCTGATGGCTCTCTATCAGCGGGTTTATTTTTCTGGCCATGTTTTGCTGCAGCTAGCGCGGAATGACACGGCGTTCCCTGGGCACATATGTACCGACAGATGGTGTAAGAGGACTAAAATCACACTAGCTCCTTCAGAGGAGCCAGCTCAGAATGCTAATGGAATCTGTGGAGAAGTTAAACAAGGAAAATCGAGAACTGATTCCAAGATCTGAAAGCTAAAGCGGTGCAAAGAATGCAGTCTCTGCCCAGGAAACCAAGGCCTGGCCCCGTGTGCCTTCCTCACATAGCACTTTTTCACCTCACTACAACAATTACCTCCTCGCCTATCTTACAGCTAGAAGGGGAAACGCTTACGGGGGTGAGGGGACCACAACATCCTGTTTGTCTTCAGATGTACAGTACCTGGTATAACTATCACTTGCTCAGTGTGTGAGGTGTGAGTTAAATGACTAGACACACAAACACCAGCAGATATGTGGGATGCGTGCTCCGTGGACGTCATCCTCTGAGCAAAAGCTCCCTGAAAATGGATGCGGAGCATCATATACAAGCAGAGCACCCCTTAACTCTAGGCTCTAGAGCAGTGGTTCTCAACCTTCCTATGCTGTGACCCTTTAATACAGTTCCTCAAGTTGTGGTGACCCCCAACCATAAAATTATTTTGTTGTTACTTCATAGCTATAATGTTGCTACTGTTATGAATCATAATATAAAATTCTGGGTTTTTTTCTGATGGTCTTAGGTGACCCCTGTGAGAGGGTCACTTGATTCCCCACAAGGGGGTCATGATCCACATTTTGAGAAGTGCTGCCCTGGAGAAACAGCTGCCTCATGCCACTGAAGGCCAAGAACAGCCAAGAGGAAAACCAAGACCAGAGCTCTGCTTCTCTCTGACTCTTGGAGGTTTAGTACATGTCCGCTAAAACACAGGGGACACCATCTGTCAAAATCTCCTTTTCCAAGCACCCACGTCTTGCTCCTGGCCAGTTCTAAAAGGAGCAAAGGCAAGGGAGGCCTGCTTCCTTCCGCCGCACGATGTGATTACTGAGACCCACTCTGCCTCCTGCAATCATCTAGCTAAAGGGATCAGGTGGAAAACAAGCAGAAATGAGGGCCAGTCTGTCCTTTCACTGGGAGCTCTGGTTCAACAGCTTCATGAAAGCAGGCAAAGAAACGATCCAGGGTAAAATCAGCCTTACTCGGGGAGAAGCTACAAACTCCAGACACTTTGTTTTCTTCTTAGACATCACTCAAGGCCAACCATCCATAAGACTATCATTCGCTAACGGTTACTTCCCCTTGCTGAGCCTCAGTTTCCCCTTCTGTAAGCAGTTAACCCCTAACATCCCTTCCAGCTCCATCTATGACAGGCCCCAAGACTGAATGTAGCACAGCAGAAGTTATCTGGTCACCAAGTGATATGCTTTCTGCACTCACTATTACCACTACTTATCATTTAACGACTGGCCATTCTACGTACAAACCTTTGGATCAGCCACTTCTGCAAAGCAAAGACATGTTCAAAACTCTCCAGTTACATGTGATAAGAAAGAAGAAGGGGAAACTACCTGGGGGAAGAAAGAGAAGCAGCCAGAGAGGAGAAGGGGACAACAGGCAGGGTAGAAGGGAGGGAATAAATGAGCAAAAGGAATAAAAATAATGTCACGTATATTCAAATAAATAAACAAATAAAAATACCACAATGAGATCCTTGACTTTGTAAGTTAACCTGAAATAATTTGTTAAAATAAGGAATGCAGATGGTTTTTAAATTGTTATTCAAAGAAATAAGGATCATATCGCTTGTTTCTCATAGGCCCCTCTAGGACAGAAGGGAGCAGTTATTTCACAGACATGAAAAGGTGAAATGATCTCCAGAGGTCTCAAGTTCTCTGTCAAGAGCCTCATACTCCACAGAGGATACAACAGTCATCACAGACCACAGGTTGGGAGAACAGTTTGGTGTCAAAAGAAAAGGAATAGGCAGGACACAGTAACTGACGCCTACAATCCCAGCATTTGGGAGGCTGAGGCAGGAGGATTGCAAGTTCTACACCAACTAGAGTTACATAGTAAGTTTCAAGACAGCATGAGCTACACAGTTAGATCTTATCTGGAAAAAAGGAGGGAAGGAAGGAGCAGAGAATAGACTAGAAAAGATTTCGTTTTTTAGAAAAGAAGAGGAGAAGGAGGAGGGTGAGGGGAATAACCACAGAACTTACTTCAGTTCGTTGGTCTCCATGCCCTGGGCAATAGCCATGATTATGCCTCCATGGTCCCCCCACGTATAGTAATGAGGTCCAGGAAGGGCCTGAATAAGAAAAGAAAAAAAACAGAGGTGTCGCACTGCTGCAGAAGTGAATGTAGAAGCCATGGCCACGCACTCACACACATGCACACACTCACCTACACACATGCACACACACTCACCCACACACATGCACACACACTCACCCACATATGTGCACACACACTCACCCACATACATGCACATGCACCTGCACACACACATATGCACTCTCACACACATGCACACGCACGCCCATATACACACATGTACATGAACCCACACATACACATGTACTCACCCTCACACATGCACCCCACCCATACACACATGCACACACACTCATATACACACATGCACATGAACCCACACATGCACACATACTCACCCTCAAACATGCACACACACTCCCCATACATATGCACACACACATGCACCCACCCATATACATGCACACACATTTACCCCCCACATGCACACATACTCTCACACATGCACCCACACACACATGTGCACCCACATACACATGCACACACTCACTCACACATGTGCACACACCTTCACCCACACACATACACCCACACACACATGCACCCACCCAACCCACATGCACATGCACTCACACACACCCACACACCACAGCAATGATAACCACTAGAATAGAATGCAGCTTCCAGTTTTCAGAACAGGTCCTTATCCACCTTCTCATTCAAACCTCACAATCCTAGGATCCAACAGAGGTAAGCTCTTATATTCCAGGCTTCAGATTATCTCAGAGAGAGAGAAAGAGAGAGAGAGAGAGCAATTGCCTAAGATGCACGAAGCCTTAGGCTTCATCCTCACACTACAAAAAATAAAATAAAAAATAAAATAAATCTAAGAATAAAATTAAAGGAAAATTCCTTTTGCAGTAATACCCAGCTTAAATATCTAAGAATAACACAGATATATATTGATATTGCTGGAGTTGTAATTTAGTGGAGTACTTGCCTACTATGTGTAAGAGCCATTGAATTAAGGAAAAAAAGAAAGAAAGAACAAGTCAGGGTGGTGGCATGTGCTTGTAATCCCAGCACTCAGGAGGCAGAGACAGTAAAACCATGAGTTACAGCCTGAGCAGCCTAAAGAAATGACATACAAGACTTTTACATTAGACACTTACAGATACGAAGAAAAATTTTAAAAAGGCATGGAGAAATAGACTACAGTTGTAGATCAAAAGACTCAATGCTCTTAAGAGGTCAACTTACCGTGAAAGCGACCTACGTGTTTAATGCACTCCAGTGAAAGTCTAGCAAGACTGACAGGGTATGTGGAAGCACAAAGAACTTTGAATAATGAGAGCAATTTTGAAAATAAGCAACGGGCTTACCCTAATTGATTCCAACACTTGCTATAAGGCTCTTAAGACAATATGGGAGTGGTAAAAAACAGACACTTAGCTCAATGGAACAAAACAGAAAGCCCTAAAATACGCCCACATATACATGACAGGCGGATTCTCAAAGAGGTACCAGGGCAACTCAAGAGGAGAAAGAGAAGTCTTCTTAACAAATGCATAAAATGGATAGCAAGAGGGAAGTCTAAAAGTGGTTCAATCAGATTAAAATATGAAGAAATGGGTGGCAACCTTCCTCTTATGACATATTTAGAAATTTACTCTGAATGAATCATGTGTGCAAACACAGCTTAAAACTACGGAACACACACACACACTATGAGAAAATAATGTCGGAAATTAAAACAGCTCGGTCATTCCAAGGATGGACAAATAGGTAGAACAATTAAGATTTGATTGGATAAACAAAAACCATTGTTATTCCTATAGCAGGGACAAAACTCAACCGTAAACAGGAAAAGGTCACAGGTATGAAGACTGGTGGATGAACTTCAAATTCTCATGAGTGACAGAACCCAGGAAAATAGAATAAACCTTGTATCACTATAGAACCGCGCTTATATAGAATTCTAGACATGTAACAATATGTAGAGGTGGATGCAGACCATGGTGAGAGTAGAGAGAGGAACATGCTTTATAAGAGGATCTAAAAATACTTGGGGGGATGTTTGATATTTGATTTTGTGAAGATGAAGGATGGAGCTTATCAAACCGAACACTTTAACAGATTTGCTGTAGTTTACAGTTCTCAATAAATTTGTTATAGAAGAAAGAGGAAGAAAGAATTGTGGGGATCAGAGAATTTGCATGACTAGCTAGTTGGAGGGCAAGCAGAATCATGGTCACTTGTGTTCCCTGCAGCCATCTGTCACCTGTATCGTTCATCCCCCAGTGCAGGAGATGACCGATGCATATCCCACATGGGGCCTCTGTGGTGAAGGTCACCCCCAGGGACTGATGGTCCCTCACAGGTAGTCTCCGCCTCCCACCCCCAGTTACTTCTCTGCTAGTTCCCAAAACAAGGTCTCTTGGGTGCTGACTACTTCCTGGCAGGTATTACGTATCCCTGGAGAGAGTCTCACACAGCTGCCCTGGCGACAGCCAGGCAACGCTGCTCCCCTGGAGGAGTAGCAAGACGAGGAGCTCTACCCAGAGGGAATCACTTGCAGATGTTCCTGTCCTGTCCCTGTTGTCACCAGCACCAGAAGGTACTAAAAGCCCACAGGCCTCTCTGTTGATGAGAGGACATCTCACTCCGAAGGAAGCAACAGATCTGTGGCCCAGGGAAGCAGCTGTTCCATCTTTCCCATGGGACAAGACAAGGACAACCTGAAAATTCCAAACCTTGAACTCTTCTTTGACCACTGTGTCCTGATCACTTCCTTTATCTTGTATTTTCCACCATTCTGGGTAGAAGCCTTAACTTGTATGCATACGTACACATGTACATGCAGCCCCCCTTCTCTCTCTCTCTCTCTCTCTCTCTCTCTCTCTCTCTGTCTCTGTCTCGTATGCATATGTACACATGTACATGCAGCCTCTCTCTGTCTCGTATGCATACGTACACATGTAC
>LOEQ01000901.1:110265-122625 GCA_001685075.1 Bramus lutescens | reverse complement strand
CTCTGTCTCGTATGCATATGTACACATGTACATGCAGCCTCTCTGTCTGTCTCGTATGCATACATACACATGTACATGCAGTCTCTCTCTGTCTCGTATGCATATGTACACATGTACATGCAGTCTCTCTCTCTGTCTTGTATACATACATACACATGTACATTCAGTCTCTCTCTGTCTCGTATGCATATGTACACATGTACATGCAGCCTCTCTGTCTGTCTCGAATGCATACATACACATGTACATGCAGTCTCTCTCTCTCTGTCTCGTATGCATATGTACACATGTACATGCAGTCTCTCTCCCTGTCTTGTATACATACATACACATGTACATTCAGCCTCTCTCTCTCTCTGTCTCGTACTGTCTCGTATGCATACATACACATGTACATGCAGACTCTCTCTCTCTCTCTCACACACACACACACACACACATCACACCACACACACAGAATGTCTATGCCCTCCATCTCTCATGTAGAATGATGATGATGATAAGCCTGGGCCACATATGAGGGAAGACATAGAGCAATGTTTACAAAGCACCCAGAGCCAGACTGACATTATCGCTTTGCATAAAGCAGATTTAAATGTGGAACTGTTCACACTCCATTCTCCACCAGAAGCACTGTGAGGATGGAAGCTACTGTGCCTGACTCTCCAAGACAGCCGTACGACTCGGACCTGATGTGCCCCAAATTCCTGTGCAGTCAGGGACCATCCCAGGGTCAGCATGGACCCAGTCCCTACAGAATGAGACCATATGGACTTCCTTTGGCTCTCTAAATTACAGGAGGCCAAAAGACTTTTGTCCAAGTTTGGGAACTCTCTAACGTCCGAGGCCACAGCTTAAGTAGTGACTCGTGCTGGAGAACTAGCTGATCCCTGAGAATGGGCAAGGCCAGTGCTCAAGATTCAAATGGGTTAGACAGTGGTAAGACAGAAAAATGAATTCCTCACACAGCGTACCCAGCCACCATGGTACCCAGCTAGCATGGCTCAGAGATCAGCAGTGTCAGGCCCACCACAACTGCATTGTAATTCCTGACACATTCCCCAAATATCACTGGCATTTTCTCTATGCCAGACACTGCCACAGCCCAGGGCTGAAGTAGTAACCAAAGCAGATACTGTACTTCCCCACCATGGACTGCATAATCCTGGAAAACTTGGTCACAGTTGTTTCTAATAAAAATTAGAAAAGTCTGTTTTTTATTTAAAGTGATATTTTGGCAAAAATCATGAGCTCATTATAGGGTGTGAATACACAGGAGTGTGGCTAGCACTTCTGTGGGGCCCTGGTATTCTGCAATGTTGGTGTGCAGTCCATGTGCTCATGCTTGGAAGAGTCCTGGGACCAGAAACTGACCTCTCTCCACCTGGCTCCAGCACTGCTAGAGATGTACACATTGGTCTTGCTGGCCAAGTTCTTTCCCACTGAGCCTGAAACACAAAAGGGAAGAATGACTATTCGTTCAAGAACATGCCAGAAATACATCTGGCCCCGTCAGACATCCCGAGTAGAAGCTAGTCACTAAGATAACGGCTCCAAGTGGAGAGGGGTAGTCACTGCTGGAGGTGTGGATGACCACTATAACTCTGGCTGCACATAGCCAGCTCACCAAAGCTCCCGTGACAGCAGGCAGTGCACACTTACCGGTGGCAATGATGAGGCCGGGGGCTGACTCCTTGGACAAGATAGGCATTCTCCGGATTTGGAGGTTGAGCAGCTGACTGAGACGCTGGGCCAGGTGGAGGGAACAGCCTTGGGAAAGCTTTAGAAGGAAATTTCCAGATGGGATCAGCATGCAGCATAAGCCTAAGATTCCCTCAAACCCAGGAGTCTATCCAAGGACCCCATAGCAAGACCCAGAAGAAGGTCTGGCCCAGAAGAAAACACTTACAACCCAGTGGTCTCCAAATCTCCCTAGACAGAGTGCATCTTCTGAACCAACACAAATGTCTACCACGGAAGAAAAGAGAAAAATAACTTAAAGTCCTGAGACTCCCAGGAATAACAATTAGAAACCAACGTCAACTCAAATAGAGAAGAAAGGCACTCCACTGCTGGTGTCACCCAGAGACCCTTCCCGGGGACTCAGAAACAAAGAGAAGTGTAATGACATGTTGACTTTCTGAGTCAGGGCAGATGGGTCTCAGAAATGATTCAAGAACTTTTGTTAGAAGAAAAAGAATCAGAAGCGGCAAAGTCTCATTGGTACAAGGCCAGATGGGTAATAGATGAGATATGAATGCCCTAGGGGTCGTGTGGAAGCCTTAAAGGCATCTCCCACATTTGCAAAAGATGCAGGCTTTAGTGTCATGGGAGCTGGCTTCCCCACCACGTGCAGGTTCTACATACCACCACAACACTTCTGCCTCATTCCCCTAGCCAGAAAAATGATGTCCAAATATTTCCAGCATATCAATGATCAAAACAGGGAACTCTGTCCGTGTTCACAGCTCAGGTAAAATAGTGACAAGGATGTTCAATCTACTTCTTTTTATCACACACAAAAAAGATCCTTCTAGCAAACCAATCTTGCCAGCTTCCCAGTTTGGCTAATAAAAAAAGGGGGAAATCAGCTTGGCTGGAAGAATTTTTCCTTGCTCACTCCTCTTTTCACTCCTGTTGCTTCACCTACAAGTAGGTCCATCCTTAGAAGTGTTTCTGGACCCTTCTGTCTATGTTTTAATCATATGTAGCACTGTATATTATTTTCTCTACCTATAGTGGCTTGGACTGAAATATGTCCCAAGGGTCCTGTTCTAAGGATTTGGTCACAAGATTTTGGTACTTCTGGGAAGTGGCAGAATCTTTAGGAAGTGGAGCCTAATGCAAGAAGTTATGTCATTAGGTGTGCCTTTGAAGGGGACGTGGGGATGTTGGCCCCTTTCTCTTTGGGTTTCTTCTATCCATTTCCTGTCTGCCATGTCAATCAAACTTATCCCACCACATACTCCCATCATAATGCTCAGCCTTGCCACTGGCCCAAAACAACAGAACCAAGCAAGTTCAGACACTCCAGATTCCCCTGAAATCTTAGGCCAAAACTCAGTCTTTTCTGCCTCTCAAACCAATATTCTTGATCACTTCGTAATGGTGACCGAAAGCTAATATACCACCTATGATGGTTAATGCTCATTGTCAATTTGATTGGACCCAAAGTCACCTAGAAGATACCCCTCTGGGTGTGTCTGTGAGGGTGTTTCCAGAGAGGTTAAGCTGAGGAGGGAAGACCCACCCTGACTGAGGCAGCACCATCCCATGCTCTGAGGTCCCTGCCTGAATAAAAAGGGATAAAGGTGAACGCTAGGCACCAGCATCGAGCCTTTCCCACCATGATGGATGGTGGCCTCAAACTCTTGACCCCTGTCTTCCTTAAGTTGTTTCTTATTATATTAGCTTCTGGTCACAGCAAAGGAGAGGGATCCAACAACCACCTAAACTAAGAATCAGAAACTAAGAGCTGATTGAGAACCCTGCAGTCACAAGTCTGAGAAGTAAGAAGGCCACTGAATCCATTGAACCAAGCTCGTGCCTCCATGGCATGTTCAAAACTGCCTAGACCAAGGCCAACCAAGACAGGCCAAGCTTCTAAGGTCCTAAAAACTGAAGAAGGGAACTGGTTAGGTGTTTCCCCATGTCTGTTTATAGCCCTCCTCTTTCCAGAGGTAGATTTCATGTTGTGTATCAAGACTTGTGATCAAAAAAGAAGAAAAATTGCTAAGTACCTTCTAAGTCAAGAGTTTCCAGAGAATTTTCCCAAAAGTAGGAATACAGTTAAGAAACACAGACACATAGCTTACCACGAACAGCAATTCAAAAATCCAAAAGATTGGATAACTAACTAAATATGGATGCATTAAAAATCAACACTAATTTCTTTTTCTAGTTTTCCTGTCTGCTGAATCCCTCAGGTGAAGAAGAAATGCAAGTGTAAGGAGTATCACAGGAGACCAGAGAACACAAGAATCAACTCATGGGAACACTTAATGAGAAATGGTTTAAAACGCTTAGATTTTCATATAGGCACGTAAGGCAGGGAACACTATACTTGTTCTTAAGTACTGTAGGTTTCAAATGAAATTGGTATTGTCATTTTTTATAGTAGTTCCAAAACAGAAGAAATATAATACCATCATGTGTCTCTTAGAATTAACGAAACTGTGTGTGTGAGTGTGTGCGTGCGCGCACGCCCACATGCACGCTTGTGTGCTATCAACAGAGCATCTGTTTGAAACAGTTGCATACACAAGCTGGAAGAAACCACATCCATTTCATGATTAAACAATCCCAAGTCCTGCTAAGGGAATAAATATGCCTGCTCGGCGGGACACAACTTCTCAGATTTTGGGATCCTACGTGTCACTGTCACTCTCTTCTGTCCCGCCCTGATTTTCCCACTGAGTTTTTCATCAAACTGGTTCACAAAACTCCAGCTTCCCAGAGATGTGATGTCCTCAAAAGAAATACGCTATGCCCTCACGTAGAAGCTGTGAACTAACTCGAGCTCATTAGCCAAGCAATTAACGTAATGTCTAACAGATGTTGTGTAACATGTCCTTCCTGCAAAACTTGTAAATGAAGCTGGGTATGGCAGTGGAGGACATAATCCCAGCCCTCTGAGTACTGAAGGGGGGTATGAAGGGAGACCGCAAGTTCAAAACCAATGAGGGCCACATAATAAATCCGGGGCCAGCCTGGGCTACACAACAAGAGTTCATCCCATAACACAATGGAACTTGAGATACTGAGCTAAAGGGGTAGCTCAGTGGTGAAACACCTGCTTAGCCTGTATAAGGCCCTGCACATATTCTCCAAAACACCACAGAGAAAACTCTCCAATATCGCATGGTGCCCCTCTGAGTTTATCACAGTCCCCACCATGCCCTAGTGTGGAGCCGGGGACCTGAAAGGACAGATGTGCACATGAAAGTTTGTTCCATGTGGAATTAACAGGGTGCTCCATCATCCTGCATGCTTCCTGTAAATATTGAATATAAGAAAACTACTCTAGACCACAGCTTTCTGCTTTGTATCAAAACAGCCAAACACGATTAAAGCAACTGTACCTCACAATTGATTTTCTCTCCATATCCTGTGAAGGCCGGGGCCTGAAGAAATTCCCAGGTTCCCCCTTTGTCAAAGGTGATGACCGACCTCATGTTCTCCTCATTCATAGAACCATTAATCAGAGTGGCAATGTAGACTCCTTGTAAGCCTTCCACACGGTGAAAGTCAGCAAATGGCTCATTCGCAAAATACCTGCAGTCAGAGAAAAAGCAGCAGCCATCACCCGGGATTGGTATTTGCTTGCCGTTTTGCATTATGTGTAGCATAATATTAAAGCATCTTAAAGCACACAATACCAAGGCATTGAGCATGTTCAAATGTTGTGCAGCGTGAGTTCCAGAACATTTTCATTATTGGCAGGCACTGTCTGTTTTCCCTTCAGTTCCCAGGCCTTGGCAACCACAGATTTGCTTTCTGTCTCTACGGATCTGCCTCTAAGGATTGCCTGGTCTGGCTATTCCATATAAATTGAACCATACAGTACCCTTTATATCTTGTTACTTTCACTTACATGTTTACAAGGTTCACCCATGTAACATGCACCATATCTCATTTCTTTATAGCTAAATATCCTGCTCTTGAAAAATAAATCAATCAATTTAAAAATGTCTTTAAAGGCCAGGATGTGCACCAAATGATTCCTAAAAGGACATTGAGAATGTAGAAAATGTCATAAAGAAGCTGACAGAGCCACATCCATTTCTTCACTGTGAATATTGATCCAAACGCTTCCAGAAGCCTGGACAAGTGGGAAGCCCTGAGCCAGACATGCAAGCACTAGTCACAATGCTGAGGCTCACAGTCTAATCTGGTCTGTAGAAAGACGAGTATGAAGCACCACAGGGTTGCCTGTCAGGAGTTCTAGCGGCATCTATGGCAGCTTCAGAGTGCGACAGCACAGACAGCCGGGATGGTCCGACAAAGCCCGAGGCTGCACTTGTTAAGAGAATAAGTGTCTCCCAAGTTTTACCTGCTGTGCTAAGGGCCCACTCACTGAAAGGGAATTTTTCACTAACATGGCACACCCATTCCAAATGCAGCATCTGAGAGGAATGATCACTGTGGTTCATGAGTGGCTTTTAAAATTTGAAGTGTGGCCTTTAGGTCAGAGGTTCTTAGGGATGGGCTTGCACAATAAAGCAGAAAACCAATTGTGTTTCCCCATCCTATGTTCCTGAGCTGGGTGACAGGTGGGCCACCCCAGACAAGGAGACACACGGCTGCAGGAAAGGCAAAAATAAGTAAGTAGTGTACTAATAAAGCTGCTCTTAGTTGGCACAATGAGCAAAGTTACCCAGGACATACTAAGGTGTAGACGGAACCCTCTGTACTGGGATTCCTTGGGTCCCTATTAGGGAACGGGCTAACAGGCTCTGGCCGTCTAGGCTACTCACTTCTATTCTCTTGCCTCTGAAATCTGTTGCCATCCTGAGATTACTACTTGCTATGCCCAACTGGGAGGCCTGGGCTTCTCTCAGACAAGCCTGGGTTCTTTGCCCCGCCCATCTTCCTGGAGTTTTAGTTTAGTTTAGTTCCTGTCAGCCTTTACCTCACAATTCCTCTGCTCATAGCCAACCCATGCCTCATTTCCCTCGTTGGCTTGCACAAGAACAATAAACTTCCCGTCAGCATTCTCTTCCAAGAGTCCATTTTCTTCCACCTTACTCTCACCAGCCCACTTGAAAGAATCTCACCTCTCCTTTACTGGATATCTTGTGATAAAACTTGCCAGGCAGTTCACCAGTGTCACCCTTCAGCCATACCCCATGCCAAATCTACATCCTGGCAGCCATCGCCACCAACTAAACCAAGTGCTCCTTCTTAAGTTTGCCCCAACAGGTCTGCCATGTGGTTAGCACATTAGTTCCTACAGTAAGTAGTCCTACAACTAGCTATGGCGTTCCACGAGGTTCCTCCAAGCACAACCCACAAATGCCAAAGCGATCGCCTATTAAGAGTTCTCACAGTTTCTTTAAGGAAATGAGAGCCAGTCCCTCAGTACCATTCCATCCCACTCAGTTCAGAGCAGTTTATTCTAACCCAGCCTGCCCACATCATCTGTTCACTCGCCCTCCTATTTCATCTGGCCGAGCCTGAGCCACAAATGACGACAGGTCACTGAACTGAGCGCATCTGAAGCCCTGCCACCCTAAGAGAAAATGTGAAAAAGAAGAAAGCTGAACAGGATGTTGGCCTGCCACTCTTGACATGAATCTATTTTCAACATCTCAACTAGACGAGACACTCAGACACCGCAGGAGGAAACTGTCACACAGAAAAGGCAATCTATATGTGTGCAAAAAAACCATGGTGACATAACTGTGGTCTCTGCTTCCTTGGTGGTCTTCTCCAGGTAGGGCTCCCACTCTCCTGTAAGAAATTAAACTAATATCTGACTAATGAGAAAGAGGAAAAAGTCATTAGTCAGCTCTGTGCTGTCCACTCCATAGCCATAGCTGTGGGGTCTCCAAAGCAGGGGACGGGGAAGAAGGGGATGAAACTGCACCAAAGTCACTGAAAGGCCTGAAGGACAATGGTGCGTGAATTTTAAATATTAAAACAAGTAAACTCTACTTTCACCCACTAAAAGAAATGGGGCGCTAACAGACAGCCCATGGGAATAAACCTTGAACACATGTTAGAAGCCAGACACAGAAGGCCACATGCCATTGCATGATTTCATGTATACCACATACCCAGAAAAGGTAAATCCAGAGGCTTCAACTGCTCCTGTGAGCCTCAGTGAAAGTAGCACCCAAAAAGTACCAGTACTAGGGGTACAAAACATCCCCACACTTGTAACTGCCAGGTAAAGTGGAAATGACACTGGGGCCTTTGCTAATAATTACCTCTAAAAGAGGCTGTCAATCAGTCACTTGGAAGCAGGGCCCTTGTGTTCCCTGAAGCGATGGTATCTTCCAACCGTTCTTCCCTATCGGCTCAGAGACCACAAAACCCAAGGGAGTGGTTAACAGAGCATCTGAGGTCCTAAATGTCACCTAGAACAGCAGCACTCAGCCTTGGCTGCACACAAAAATCCCCTGGGACAACCTGAACCACACCCCAGACCAAGTCCATCGCAGTCTGAGGACAGCTGATCCAGGAGTGGCATGGAGGCTCACTAGGAGAGCACCTCAAGCAAAGCCATGTGCGCCACTAACATTGCTAACCACTGAGATAAGGAGAGCCAAGTGGCCTTTGCTGACCCAGGAAGACGGGGAGGAGCCCACGGACTCCTTACCTCACCAGAGTGTCACTGCCGACCCCTCCTGGGCTGTAATACAGCACGTTCTCCAGGGACAAGGAGAACTTCAGCCCCTCTGCCTCTGAGATGTACAAGTTAGTGCTGTTGTTGCTGTGGCTCACGCACACGAACACCTGGTCCTCTGAGGCATCGGCGATGTAATATTCCTTGGAAACCCAAAGTCAGGAAACAAATTGTTAAAAGCACAGTTATCTCTGTGGGCTTTTTATACACACATGCAAGCAACGGCTCCAAGTGTCCCAGTGACGAAAGTGAATATAAAGGCAGCAACCAGGGCCCGACCTGAACAAAGAAGCTGAAATGGCTTTTTCTCTTCCAAGTGTCCATGGCTGGTGTGCACATGGAGCTTTCTGGTTAAATACGAGAAAAGAATGGGCCTCTGACCTCCATAAATGACCTAGAAACCTCTTTTTGGTAATGATGCTTCCCCATTTTCTCCAGCAGCCCTTTTATTAGCACAAGGCATAATATAAATAAACACGCGTTTCATTTCCTCTTTTTGTTCCCCCAAGGAGACTGAGAGAACCCTTAGAAACTAAAAAGAACTGATCATCACTCCTGTTACCCACCCCACTGAGCTATCAACCAACGTCTTCCAAGGAGACCTCCTCATTGCAGCCACTACCCCGGGGACCCAGACTGCTCTTCCCTGGCTTTCCGTGTGCACTGACATTGAACTCATCGGAACACATGTACGCTTTCTCTACTCCGTTCTCAGTCTTTCTAACGGGTCTGTTTCTACAAAGTAGAACCTGAATGTATCCCCTTTCGGAACCTTAGCCGTTTGCAAGGAATATAGCATCTGGTTAATAAGTGAGTGCCAGGCATGTTTCCCATGGCTTGAGGACTGGCATATGAGGCCACTGACCAGCATATGAGGCCACTGACCGGCACCAATCCCTCTGCCAATTCTCCTCCACTTAAAGCAGGAAAAAAGGACTCTCATTCAGCTCCACTTCAGACAGTGAAGTGCACAAAAGCAGACCAACAGGCCCAGAGCATAACAGGTCTCTTCAGAGGCCTCTCTGGAGGGTGCCCACAGGGAGAATATAAAATGCTCAGCCAGCAGGATGGTCCCATGATGCTTGGAGACAAGTGTCCTGTCCCTCCCTGCTTCCAGGAGGCTTCACTCACATTAATAGGATGCTTTGTGACAAACTGGGCTGCTCTCATAGGCTTTCGGCCAAAGGAGACCCAGAGCTGGACAGATGACTGCTGCTGGCTGCCCGGAAGATGCTGCCAAGGAAGAGGAGAGAAAAATTAGCTGTGCCAGATGACAGTCCCTCAAAACACAGAAAAGAAACCAAGTCAGACCCCTCTGATTCCACTGAAAACAAAGCAGTCTGTGACTGTCAGCCCTGAGCTGACTGTTTAGTACAGGGCACCCAGTCTACAGCTCCCACAGACACTCTGTGGGTATCAGATGAGGAGGGACAGAACTTGAACATGGGAGGGTAGTGGAGGCCACCAGTGCACAAAGAAGAGCAGGAGAAAGGGAGAAAGCTGTGGACTATAGGCAGAGCAGAGGCTGCAGCTTTCAGGCAGCACAGGTNGTTAGACCAGCCACATATCATACAAAGCTCACAAAGCTATCCAGCCACAAGGCTTCAATTTGCAAGACTTGGCAGAATCCTTGGAGGTTCCATGAGCCAATCTCTGAATCGTTCCCATCGAGTAGGGTCTTTTGATAGAATATATACTCTTTGATAGAACAAAACACTCAATATAATACTGGATATCCCATGTTGCATTGCAGAGATTTTAAGCCATTGCGGGGGCCATGAAAATGCTAAGGTTCCTATGCATACAAAGCTCTTCATGACTACCAACAAATACATATACCATGAAATACATATATTGCATGTTCTATATTTTCAACTGTTTCAAACTCTGTTCCCTGAAAGAAGATATTTCACAGCAAAACCAAAGGCCCAACATTAGCTGAAAGTTTCAACAGAAGAAATAAGAGACCAATAAATATATTAAAAAGTGTTCCACGTCCTTACCCATAAGGGAAATGAGAATCAAAACATCTTTGAGATTCTATCTCACACCAGCCAAGATGGCTATCATCAAGAAAATCAATGACAATGAGGGCTGGCAAGTATGTGGAGAAAGAGCCCACCTGATTATAGAAATGTAAACTAACAGCCTCCGATAGAAGTCAGTGTGGAGGTTCCTCAAGACCTAAACAGAAAACCTGCTCTTGCCCAGCTAAGCCACTCCTGAGTATCTATCCAAAGGACTCTAAGTCAGCATACCACAGCCATTCTTGCACAATCAAGTTTAAACCACAATAGCTAAGAAATAGAACCAACCTAGATAGAACAATGAAGTCATGACATTTGTAGGGGAATGTGGAGATAAGCCTGACTCAGAAAGACAAATACCACATTTTTTTCATCTATGTGTAGTCTGTAGTAAAGTGTGTGTGTGTGCACGCGTGCACGCATGCACATGTGTGTGTATTGCACTCGTGCACATGCACCTGTGTGTAGTCATGAAAGTAGAAAGAAAATTTGAGAGCTGAAGGACTTCATTTTATTGAAAAATAAAGAAAAAGAAACTGGGAAACATTTTCAATAATTATTTGCAAAATGACTTATGAGTCTGGGGAAATATATACATACAAAATCTATACAAATACACACACACGCATGCATGTCACTCTCACCCCATAAATACAAAATCACAGACCACTATATCAATTTTTTTCCTAAAGTCTCAAAAGGCACCCATTTCCTGCTTCTGAGAGAAATATTCCTAAACTGAGATAGTTCTGGTTTACCCTAAAGTATTCTGAAAGCATCACTGCATTGCTTTATGACCATCAAGAAAAATATTGCCAATTAAATCATGACACACTACTGACTGTGCAAGGCATTGTCAGGCTTGGAGGCTCTTCCTAATAAGCCACAGGGTTTTGTGAGTTGGTCTTTTTTTTTTTTAACTGCTATTAGTAAGCCCCATGGAAAGATTTAACAGTACAAATCAGTATAAGACTAAAATGGAGAGTTAGAATTCTGATCTTACTGTCCTTCCCTCTTCCCATGCAACCTTGCAGGGTGTCGATGGCAAGGACACAAGCAGACAGCTCTATGCACCTGCACTGTCACACACAAGCATCTTGATATAGTGACAACAAGACTGCCGTCCTCCAACTAGCCTCCCTTCTTCCCTCCTCAACACAGAGCCCTGACTGCCACCCAGAGTAAAGTTCTCATCAGCTCTACTCACAGAGTCAAGCTCTGTTTAATGAGATGCAAAGAGGATATTATGCTGGCTTTAGGGGAAACTACTTAAAGCACCAAATCAGCTGGTACCTCTACCATTTTGGCCATTCTGGTTTCCCCTAGTCTTCCTAACTGGGTAAAGACTCTAAGGCTAGTGAGGCCATGTTAAGAATCAGAATAACTCCATAGGATAGTGGAATGGAAAGACACAATCATAATAACTCTAGCCTTAGCTTGCTTATCTACTTAACAAACAAACAAAACAAAACAAAAAACTTGTCCATCGTCTTAGAGCATGGGAAAGGGACAAAACGCCCATCTTGGTTGTCACTTTGATATCTAGTCTGTTATCAGTGGTCCAATACAATTCTAAACTGATGTGTGCAATCCAGTGTTTTACACACAAACTGGGTCACAAGAGAGAAACTACTGAGCACCTTCTTCATAAAAACAGCCTGTAAATCTTGCCATCCCACAGCTCAGCCTTTCTTCCTGAACCATGTATCTCAGCCGGCTTTCCGCTTCTCCGTTTATGATAGGCACTGAGATGACTTCCAGAGGCACTCACTCTCTAATACAACACACGCGTACATGCTACCTCTTCTGCAATCGCACACCATTTGAAGGGCATGTTCTCAGACGATGGAAAAGTTTTTGTTTTATTTTGTTTGTTTGTTTTTGTTTTGTTTTATTTTTCAAAACGGGATGATGTAGGAGGGTCATCTGTCTATGTGTTACTTTCATTGGTTAATGAAGAAACTGCCTTGGCCCTTTGATAGG
>LOEQ01000901.1:93795-107161 GCA_001685075.1 Bramus lutescens | reverse complement strand
AGAGTGTGCCTGGGGGACAGCATCTGACAATTGGCAGTTTAACATCGAGACTGCCAGAGGCAGCATCCACAGCCAGGGCTAACCAAAGCTTAGAAAGAAAAACCCAGAAAGAAAATTGCTCTAAGAAGCATTGTTTGAAAAGCTCTAAAAAGATTTCTAGGAATCTTTAAGGCCGAGAACATAAGAGTTGTGCGTACACTCTAGCAAGAATAAAATAGAGCCTGGCTCATCTCCAGCTAACCTGGAGGGCTCTGCAGAAGGCAGAAGTGGAAGGTGAGGGCCACTCTGTAACTCACAAGGCAGGGAACAGGAAGTCTTACCCCAACACACCCCATACCAGAATCCATTAGGAAGGGCAGTCACTGACTGTCTGCTACAATAAACCACTGACAATTCATTATAAGCATGATTAAGAATAGTCTTTACGGAAACAGTACATGAAACTTAGGAAACAAATAGCGACAACAAAAAAAAACAACAACACAGACCCAGGGGCAGGTATCAGGAGCCACTGTATCACAGCAACTGTGTGATTTTCAACAAAATGTCCTGGGGAGCTTTAACTATCACCTTCACACAGACTAGAGTCACCTGAAAGCCAAGGTTAAGGAATTGCCTCAATCTCCCTGGCCCATGAGCACACCTAAGGGGAAATGTCTTGATTGTTTATTGATATAGGAGGGCCCAGCCCACTATGGGTGGTACCATTTCCTGGACTGTATAAGAAAGTTAGCTAAGCACATGCCTGTGAGATGTGAACCAGCAAGCAGGGGTCTCTGGCCAAAACTCGGGTAGATGACTTGCAAGGCCTGTAGGAAGCCCTGGCTTCTATCCTTAGCTTCTGTGTCTGCATTCATGGATCCTATAAGTCACTTCTCTGTTGCTGTAATCAAATAACGTGACCAAGGCGGGAGAAGAGTTGGCCATGGCAAGGAAGCATGGCATCTCAGGGCTTTGCATCTCAAAGCCCACCCCCACCCAGTGGCTTACCTCCTTCTGCAGGCTGCGCCACTGAAACAGTGATACCAATTGGGGATCAAGTGTTCAGATGCCTGAGACTAGGGGAACATCTCTCATTCAAACCAGCACACACCTCCACAAAAGTACACTGACTCAAAAGAAAACTGCGTTTCAGGGGCTCACAGCAGACCTTAACTGACAGAAAAGAGGCAGCAGCAGTTTCTTAAAATTACTGTTATCAATTGTAGGCACAAGGTAATTGTGAGATCAATGGTAAGGTACATTGTCTGCCATGCCCAAGACCCCAGATTCGATCCCAAGTAGCACAAAAATAGGGAAGAGGAAGAAAGAGAACAGAAATAGCAACCACAAACAAAACAAATGAATAGCAGATATATTAGATTTCATCAACATTAAAATACTTTTTGCTAAAAGGAACATAAATAAGGAAGTGAAATGATAACTGCAGAATGGCAGAAATTATTCACAACTTATAGAACTTTATATAGAGACACTACATAGAATAAATAAATTCAAGAGCAACAACATAACTCAGTGTTAAAATGTGTGCATGCTTGTCACATGCACGCAGGTGCCCCGTCCACAGAAGCCACAAGAAAGCATCATATAACCTAAGAGGTGGAGTTACAGGTAGTTATGAGCCATCTCTATGGTTACTGGGGCCTGAAGTCCTACGGAAGAGCAGCAAACACTCTTCACTGCTGAGCCATCTCTCCAGGCTCCAGGGTTTTCTTAAAACTCTTGATGATTCTCTTTGATGATCAGAGGAGAGTGTATTTGGGCCCCGCAATGTATACCAGGAACATCTGCTCCTGGGCAATGATGCTGCAGATGTTCCTAAGAGAAGAGTGTGGGCCTCGCACAGCTTACCTAGAGCAGAGATGCAAGCCACTTCCACTGGCCTTGGAGCCCAGAGACCTGTCCACACACAGGAGGAAAAGTGTGGATACCACTGGGCTAGGAGGCACCCTCTCACTAGGATCCTGGGTAGAGAGAAGCTCAATGCAGCAATACTAAGGGTATTAGACTTTATCTCACTGTAGCAATTGCTGAGATAAATCACTTAAAGGAAGAAATAATGATTTAGGCTCACAGTTTTAGAGGTCCAGTCTACAGTGGTACAAAAAGCATGGCAGAGAAGAGCAAGTCATGTCATTGGAGGACAGAAAGGAGGAAAAGGAAACTTTATGTTTTTTCCTCTTTTAATCCCTCCAGGTTCCCAGGGATGGTGACCCCCCCACTTTCTAGGTATCTTTGTCCCCAGTTAATCCTCTGTGGCTACACACACACCCAGAAGTGTGCTTCACCAACCTCCTGTATCGGAGTGCAATCAACATGGCAAGACTAATCATCATACATCCTTCTAAAATTTAAAAATGGACTTGTGTGGGTTGTTTCAATGGTGTGGGTCCAATGACAGCATATGTTCAATCCCCTGCATACTGCTACCAGGTGTCACATTAGTGACCAACAAAGCAGACATGATGCCAGGAATTACAGGCACTTCACAGATGCTTTGGAGAATAGCTGTGCCTATTGTTAGACTGCAGTGGACCACAGACAGCTTGGGTGTGAGGTCTAGGAATTACAGACCAAGAGAAGGGACAACAGGCCCGTCAGGCAAAAGCAAGGACAAACCAGGGCATCATTGGTGTGCACGAGAATTGAGAAATTAAAGCCACACAGTAACTCCAAGCCAAAGACTTCAAAGAGAAAAGGCCCACAGCCACTGGGGAGCCAAAGATAAGGTGGCAGCTGCAAAAGAACTCAGGGTTATCCCATTTGAGTCACAGAGCATTAGTGCTAGGGCCCGATTTCCACTTGGGCCTGTTTTCCACTACCCTGCTCATGTCCAAGGCAACAACTGGAGCAGGGCATGTTCTTGAGCTACTCTGAAAACATGTGTGTGTGCATGTGTGCATATGTGTATGTGTGTGTACATGGATATGTATAGGAAAAAGCCAGTCAAAGCAAGAAAGAGATAATCTAGAGGTCAATGTATGCAGAAAAAAAATGGCCACAATTCAATGGTTTTAAAAAGCATTTGTGGGAGCATTCTGGAGGCAGGGGCAGGCAGATCTCTGTGAGCTCAAGGCCAGCCTGGTCTACAAGAGCGAGTTCCAGGACAAGCTCCAAAGTTACAGAGAAACCCTGTCTCAAAACAAAAACAAATTAACAAAAAAAAAAAAACCCTCATTTGTGGAGGCTAGAAAGATGTCTCTGAGGTTAAGAGTGTGTGTTCAGACAACAGGGGCTCGACCCCAGCACTCACGTCAAGCAGCTGTCCATCACTACCCATAACTCCAGCTCAGGGCCTCTAGCAGCTCTGACCTCCACAGGCACCTGCACTCACGTGCACATTCCCACATACAGACATGTATAAACTAAAAATTGAAAACAAGTTTATAAAAACTTCATGCGCACTGTTTTGTTTGCATGTATGTCTATATGAGGGCATCAGATCTCCTGGAACTGGAGAAACATACAGTTGTGAACTGCCATGTGGGTGCTGGGAAATGAACCGGGTCCTCTGGAAGAGCAGCTAGTACTCTTAACCGCTGAGCCATCTCTCCAGTCCTAAAACAACTTTTAAAAATAAAACGTTTTGTGGGCCAGTGAGATGACCCAGGAGTAAAGGTGCTTTTGGCCAAGGCTGATAACTGAAGTTCCAACCCCAGGACCAGAACAGAACTAAGGCCCACAAGCTGTCCTCTGACCTCCGTACACATGCCCATGCCCCCACCCCAACACACACACACACACACACACACACACACACACACAATTAGTAAATAAATGTCATATGAATTTTAATAAAATAAAAAAACACATGTTTTCAAAGTCCATAATGGGGAATGTCTAGAGCTATACGACCTGTACCCTTCGTCCAACCTGCCTCCCTGCTTTCCCCACTGGCCACTATCAAGGAGCTTGGCCCGCTTCTGCCCCATCTGCTACCAACTGCAGAAATAAAGGAGAACCCGGAGACAAACACTCTAGCTGGCTTCAGTTCCTAACTTAGCAGTGACAGAAAGCAGGACAACCTCCCGGGTACCAGAGGCTTGCCACAGTCAGTGAGCAAAGCCACAGTTTGCAGGAGCAGGGACCCAAGATGCTCTTGCCAGAGCCTGCTTTGTCCCTTTGAACGGGGTCATAGAGTCCTGTTAAGTAATCAGCTCTGGTTTGAAATGAGCAAGGCTCCATTTCAGCACCTGGCTCTTGCACCTCAAACCAAGGGGAAGGACCTCCTCAAAGCGGAACACTAAGTGACTTACCGACATCTGGAAGCTTAATTACTGCTTGTCTTAGAGTATTAACTCCCATTGGTCAATGACTAAACATCCTATTAGCCACGTAAATGAAAGTGTCCAAAAATCTCAATGAGTCTAAGTTTAAAAGAAACCAGCCAGACAGTGGGCTTCAAAGAAAAATAGTTCCCAGGTGACATAGCTCCCACCTGTATTCTTTCTATTGAGATTACAAAGAAATTTGCTTTTAAGAACTAGGGAGATGGCCCAGTTGGTAAAACACTTGCTGAGCAAGCATGAGGATGTGAATTCAATCCCCGGTACCCATTGTGAGGTGAGGAATTAGACACAGCAGCTCTGGGAAACCCGTGACAGAAGGTTCCCTGGAGCTCACTGACCATCAAGCATAGCTGAATTGGTAAGCTACAGGTTTGGCCTGTCTCAAAAAGTAGGGTGGAGAGAGGGAGGAAAACCACCTGAGGTCAATCTTTGCACCCCCTACATACACCTACATACACACATACTAACATATACATGAAACCACATACACCAAAAATGAAATCTGTCTTATTTGGGATGCTTGGTTACTGGGACACAAACAGATTCCTAGCTCTTCTGACACAGTGATTATTACCTGTTCTGGATTTCTCTGTTCTCATCTGGTACCTCCCATGTCCCTTGGGCATGTTCACGGACAATCAGGATCCTTCAGCCAAGTTACCCAAGTACATCATTCTGTTGACATCATACAACCTCACCCAGCTGGATGCCAGAGCCAGCAAAGGAACTGTTGGAGCAACAAACTGCAGAGCGTCCTCAACTTACCACCACCTTTGTTGCGAACATGTATTTGTCCCGAAGCTGGAAGTCCCTCACTTCCTCCAGGACCACTTCCTGATTTTCCCGGGACTGGAAGAAGTCTGTACTACGGAACACTGTGGAGAACCCGAAGGGTTCGTGCCGCTCAATGTAGATAGTGTTTGGCTGGTCATAGGGGTCGATTCCCCTGGAAGGAAGAAGCAACTGTTACCATTTCCTATTTAGTCACTGGAAGCATGGACATTTCACTGTGTGGACAACTGCCCAGGATCTAAGACCCCATGGTGTCAGCTACAAACAGCACTCTGCCTCAAGCATGCACCTTTGCTTGTTCCTTAGCTGGGGATAGAAGCTGGGGAACTGCCACTTGTAAAGTGCTTTACTTGGCTACAGCTGTTACCAAAGCATCCTGGGATTAGCTCAAGGCAATCTCGGGCCCTACTTTCAAAGGGCAGAAAGGGCAGAAGGCAGGGTGGTTCTGAGGAAAGTGAGTGCTGGAGGCACCACACAAGTTCCTGGCCCCAAGCTCAGAATCTCAGAGGTGAGTAGCATTTTCCCCAAGTGCTGTAGACTAAAACACGCAGCAATAGACAGGGCACACAAGGACCCTCTGAGCAAGCGGCCTATCCCTCAGATCTTTCCCTGCCTGTCCCTGCTGATACCACTAACTCACGCCATCTGGCGTCAGGCTGCCAGTGCATTTCATCTCCCGTGAGGCACCTACCTGCTTTGCCGACCTGCTAGGTGTCCTCCAGAGAGGGTAGGCACACTTGTCTCTCTTTGCTTCTGTGAACATCTCTGTATAGAGGTGCCCTCTATACACACTCCAGTCTTACACGTAAACCCTACCCTCTTTCCAGATCAAATTGAAATCACTGTCCTCCAAGAAGCTTCTCTTTTTCCTCCCGATGTTAGCCGCACATATCAGCAATACACACTAGCAACGCTTCTATAGGAGTTTTAGCTCAAACTAAGGTATGAAAGTAGAGGGGCTGGGTGAATTTTAGAGTCGGTCTCAGTACACTCTAGTGGGGCCTCTTACCCATGGCATCACATGCGTTTGTGCAATCTTTTTGGGCATGTCACACTGGCCTGGGGAGGCTGGGATGACAGAATCCCTGGCTAAAGAGACACTCACTAAATTGGATGCATGGACTACTGCCTACTATAGCTACTAACCCCAATCGCTTCTTCAGGTTAAAAATCAGAATACACCGGAGAAGCTCTCAGTCGGAGCTACTGCCCTCAAATACAGCACCACCCAGAAGCCAGGAAGACCACTGATCTGCCCAAGCTTCCCGACACTCAAAATTAAACACCAAGGCTGGTGAACCAGCAAATGGAAAATTAATTAGTAAGTCAAGCAAAGAACCCCACAGTAGCCAAGCAGAGATGACTCTGGCATGGAGCCAAGGGTGTCATTTATGTGGCTGCCTGGACACAGTTCTAAGGCCCTGTGGCATAATGAAGGTGAGGATCACTTCCAACTCCTCCCAAGAAAGAGGGTCAAGGCCGTGTTCATCAAAGAAAGCAAACTCTTTTCAAAGGAACCAATGGAACCGGGGAGACGGTGCAGTCAGAAAAGCGGTGTAGAACAAGCACGGGGACCTGAAGCTGTGGTGGCCATGTGAAAAACGGGCTGTGCCGCCTCATGATCCTAGTGCTGGGAAGGTGGAGAAGACGTCTTGCCCCAAGTTCAGTAAAAGGCCCTATCTCCAAAACATAAAATAGAGACTGAGGCAGAAACCAAGCTCAAACCCTGACCTACACACACACACACACACACACACACACACACACGAGCATACACATATGCATGTGAACCTACACAGGAAGAAAACAAGAAACAGAAAAGGAAGCGTCTCATTTCAACACTGGAAGAAGACTTGATGTCGACCCTACAATCTGGACTCTGAGCAGAGAGTGGTGGAGAAGCCAGAAGCCCGGGCCGGCGGGGGAGAAATCTATTCTTCCTGATCAGATGCTCGTGTGGGGGCGGCTGGTGACATGTTCTCTTCTCCACAATTAGAAGTACTGATTAAAGTACTTCCTCTAGCCTAGAGGATATGCAAATGAAAAGGAGGCTGCTGGGTATTTTTAAAAGGCAGAGAGGAAGAAACCCTTCTTGACATATTCTGAGATGAGCTCACTTCTATTATCCCTTTCTCCAGCCAAAAGAGGAAGCCAAGGTCTCGAGACCAAACACCTCATAACTTTCACCCCAACCCTCTTCCGCCATCCATATTTGGACCTCCTAATCCTGAGATTGGTTCCATCTACAGGCTCCTATACTCCAGCAACTCCTCACCTTCCAGCTTCTCTCCAGCCCTTAGATAGTCTTGTTCTGTGTCTCATAGAGAAATTTTATCTATTGGCTACTTCAAGGCATAGTCACTCCCTGGGCTCCATCCACCTCACCCACAGCCCCACAGGGAAGCTGTGTGGGACACCCTTGAGTGCCTCCCACCCTCTTACAGGTCTTTCCCTGTGCTGGCCTTGTCAGTCTCTAGCTCTGGACATGTATTTTCTAGCTTTCTCTGCCCTGGTCCCTGCCTCCCCTGCCTGATGCTCCCAGATTGACAGGCATGGTGGCTCAAGACCATGTTACTCTCTGGAAGATCATCTTGTACTCTTATTCTGGGGGAAATTTAGGGAGAGATCAATCTCCTAAGCAACCTGAAATCTCAATACTAGAAATCCAACCTTTCCAACACACCTGTGTGCCAGCAGAAGTTAAGAACAAAGTTCTAAGCTAAAAAGCCCTGCGTTAGGCAGTCCTGCTGACTCTCCCTCCCAGTATGCTGTTCATTAAAGTGATAGAAGGGCAATCTGGGGGCTGGAGGGGTGGCTCAGTGGCTAAGAACACTGCTGCTCTTGCAGAGGACCGGGGTCCATTTCCACAGCCTTCTGTGACTCTAGTAATCCAATGCTTTCTTCTGACCTCTGTACACACCAGGTACACTTGTGGTGCATAAATACACATGCAGGTAAAACATTCATACATACAAAATAAAGTAAACCTAAAAACAAAATCAAATTCTTCCCATAAGGCAACAGAAAGTTAAGACAGAATCCCTGGATGGAGGCTCTCTTTACACAATAGCATGGTTACAATTCTTCTAAGACAGCCACAGCTTCTGCCCAAGGAAAACTACCAAAGGACCAGAAAAACTGTTTGTTATGAAAGGGAAGTCCATGTAACTTAGAAGATGTTACGCTGCGGTGCCTCTTACTCCCTTTGCTCCTTCTTCTTCAGCATCCTTTGTTAAAGGAAGTAAGATCAACTCAAAAAAAAATTCAATTCACACAAACAGCTAAAATAAATAGGCAGTATCTATATTCTATTGGTCCACTACATTTAATATGGACTAAACATAAAACTCAGAAGACAAATAATAACTGGCAAACAAGCATACACATACAACCCGTCTTATATCACACCGAAAGGGCCTAATCTCAACTATATAAAGAGTTCCCAGAAATCACAAGAAGATTAACAATCAGAAAAAGAGCAAGGGGTATTTAGGAGACATGTCCCATAAAAAGAGCTTCTTTTTTTTTTATTTGGACAAGGTTTCTCTGTATAGCCATAACTGTCCTAAAATTTGCTAAGAAGAGCATTTTTTAAAAATGATTCTTGACTAGGAGTTCACAGTCACTGCCAAATACATAGGGAGTTCCAGGCCATCCATCGTTAATATGAGTCCTATCTTAAAAAAATATATCTTCAGTAAAGACATTCAAATTCATTCATAATGAGAAAATGCAAATTACAGCTAAATGAGACAATGTGCCCTTAGCTGTAGAGACTATTCTATGCTACTGAGATGAAAGTAAATTTGACAATGTCCATGGGAAATTTGGCAATGCCTACCCAAGTTACAATTTCCCTGGGGACTCAGCAGTGTGCAAGACTAACAAAATCTCTTCCCTTTGATGCCTTCATCCTATTGAAGACAAACAGTTAACACGACAAACAATGGTGTGCTACAAGGTAATAAAGGATTACACACAAAAATAATAGCGCACACAGCTGAGCGAACAGAGGAGTCGTCGTCATTTTAAACAGAATCTTTAGAAGGCTCCCCACAGGAGAATGGCTATCACTTGAAAGACAATAGAGAGGTGCGGAGAAAGGGGGAATCCGTGTGTGGTGCACTGTGTGGACCAAGACTCGGGAGGATCCTGGGGAAATTAAAAATAGACCTACCATATGACTGAGCTGTCTCTTTCCTGGATATAAACCCCAGAGGAAATGAAATCACTGCCTCTGAGATCTGCCCTCCCATGTTTACCATGGCACGACTCACGAGAGCCGAGATACCTCAGCGTTCATTGACGGAAAAAAATTGCATAGACTGTGGTATAGAGATACAGTGGAATATTAGCCAGCCTTTAAAACGGAGCTGCTGTGGGACAACGTGGAGAGACCAGTCTATGGTAAGTCAAACAAAAGTGTATGTTCTCACTTCCACTTAAAAGTTTAAAAAATCCAATGGGGGTGGGGATAGGAGAGCAAAGCAGAGGGCATGGAGGATGAAGAAGTCTGCAGAGCTTAACAGAGGATTAGACTTCATAACTGTAGCTTGGGTTTGGGATTTTTGCTGAACGCATCGGCTGCAGTTGCTCTTGTACACACAAGGACAGCCGTGTGTGATGGTGCCTGTTGTTTGCTTCGCTGTGAGCGCCACTTTACTAGCTCCTTCCTGGAACGCCACTTTACTAGCTCCTTCCTGGAACTGCGTATCGTACACCCTGATAACACTCAAGTAAATAAGTAAGATTTGACGGGCTGGTCTCAGGAACTGATGAAGTAAAAGGAAAGGCAGTGAGTGCAAGCTAGGAAAGAACATTCTAGCCAGAGGAAAGAGCAAGTGCACAGGCCCTGTGGTCCGCATGCCCTTCTTCTGAGTAAACAATGATGTATTCAGTGGTTCAAGGAGGACTGTGGAGACGGTGCAGTGGGCAAGGTGCTTGCCATACAAGATTGAGGACCTGAGTTCAGCACCCATGTAAAACGTGGGAGTGGAGACTCCTGTCTATAATGCTAACGGGGAGTGGGGAGACAGGCGGATCCCAGGACTCACATCTCAATCAGTCTAGTCATATTAATAAGTTCCAGGGTCTTTGAGAGACCCTGCCTTAAAAACACAGTGAAAAGTAATTGAAGAAGACAGCCAGCATCAACCTCACATGCACATACATGTGCACACAGATGTGAACACCTACACACCACACACGCACAAAGGTTCAAAAGGATTTCTCTGCCTGTGTTCTTAGGATGAACTTCCAATGGACAAAAGTGATCCCAGAAATACCGTTTAGACCCATGAGCAACGGCAGTGGCTCCAAGTAAAGCCATAGCTGAGCAGGCATCTCTGGGTACACAAAGGCGGGTTAGGGGCTGGGGAGGTAGCTCAATGGATAATGCAAGCATAAAGGCAGGAGTTCAGATCCCCAGCACCAAAGGAAAAAACAGGCAGGTGTGGGGACAGACAGGGTTCCCTAGTACAAGACTGCTGGCTAAATTAGCCAGAACTGGTGGATTCAGAGAGAGATCCTCTCCCAATAAATACAGTGGAGAATAATGGAGGAAAACATGGATGACAACTTCAAGCCTTTACATGTACATATACCCAGTCACACAGGTGTACCTACCCATATATGAACACACACCACACACACATACACATGCCATTGAGTCCACAAGATATAAACACGCACAAAGTGTGGAACACAGAATAATGTGGAGTCAAAAACCATAGTGCTTTGTTTTGTTTTGTCTTGTTTTGAGACAAGGTCTCCCTATATAGCCCTGGCTGTCTTGAAATTCACTATGCAGACCAGACAGGTCAAACTCACAGAGATCCCCCTGCCTATGCCTCCTGAGTGCTGGGATCAAAGGTGTGTTCCACCATAGCCAACCACAAGGTTCTTAAACTGATCGTAGACACTGAATGAGGAGGTGACAAGGACACATACAAGACAAGAGGACTAAGAGTCAATGCAGGATTCAAGAGTCAATTTGTGGTGTCTCTCGGTTAGTCATGAGAACAGAATGACCAAAGAAAACAAACACACTCACCCTACAACCAATCCCAAGAATCTGTCCCACACTCACTGCAAACATGCAAACACTGTGTTCAAGATCTCATGTTCCACTGCTGTCACAGTACAAGGTGACAAGCAGCAGTGCTTAGCTAGACATAGGTGTTCTTGATGGGCAACAGTTCACTTCACTCTCCTCAAAACCTATAGTGGCTAACCACTGCTCTCAGATTTAGTTCAAATTCCTTCCTCAAACACTGCAGATTCCTTTGTTTGGTTTGTGTGTGTATGTGTGCGTGCGTGCATGTGTGCGCAAAACACACACATAATCATGTGCAGACCACAATGCAAGCACTGTATGGAGGTCAGAGGACAACTTATGGGAATTGGTTTTTTTCCTCCATCTGTGGCTTCTGGGCACTGAACTCAGGTCAATAGGCTTGGAGGCAAGCACCTTGACCCGCTGAGTCACCTCACCGTCCCTCAGCACTGGATATCCTTACACAATTTCTCTGCACAAATCCTGAACAATAATTCAGTATTCCCCACCCAGGTACCACAATAATATACAGCTGCCTCTGGCCATGCAGCTCCTGCAGGGAAGTCTTGTCCTCTACAACTATCTACGGCATGCCAGTTCCTGTTCCCACCTGCCATGCACAGCCTGGATCAAGGGCAACCAGAAGCTGCCTGGCACTTCGTGCTCCCTCCAACATATGTGGCATCTATACAAAATGTCATTTCTGATTTCCTACTGTGACGATATTTTGTTTGTGCTGTAACAAATAAAATTTGCCTGAAGATCAGAGTATGGAGCTAGCCACACTAGGTAGCCATAGAGGACAGCAGTGGTGGCACACATCTTTAATCCCAGCACTAGGGAGACAGAGGCAGAAGGATCTCTGTGAGTTCATGGTCACCCTGGCTAAAAGGGAAACAGAGCAAGAGGTGGTAGCTCACACCTTTAATCCCAGCACTAGGGAGCTGGAGACAGGAAGTAATGAGGCAGGAGACAGGAGCTCAGGACTCAGTATGAAGCGTCTTAGAGACGGCATTCAATCTGAGGACTGAATGAGGTAAGAACTAGAGGCTGGCTGCTTTGTTTCTCTGATCTTTCAGCTTCTACTCCCTAATATCTGACTCCGGGTTTTATTATTAAGACCAATTAGAATTTGAGCAACATCCTACACCACATTCTCCTCCATAATTGTATCCATAGATTTTGTTTGGCTCGCATTTGGAGAAAGAAAAAAAAAAGTGAAATGGATGTACCAGAGTCTGGATTTTTATACTGAGGAAAATCGCATTTGTGATATAATGCCCTGAACATGGAAGTGTTTTGGTCTCTAGGACATGCAAGAGCTCCAAGGTTCCCCCAGGTCCTCTAACCAACTGAAAAACACCCCTTTTCTCACCGCCAACTGGTGAATTTGTTCCCTGTGCAATTCTGCTTCTAGGGTCAAGGCAGTATGCTTCTTGAACCAAGTGCTGAGAGTAAAATATCCACCCACTGTCTATTATGACTGTTTGGGTCTGTCATTTTTCCCGTGGGATCATATTTTGAATATCTGCGCCCAGCTGGAAGCTGTTAAACCTATAGAAGGTAGGACCTGGCTGGCAGAAGGTGGTGAATAGGGTCAGGTCTTTGAAAGTCAGACCCTGCTCCTAGAGCCTTCCTCATTCAGTTTCCTGGTCTACTGTGATGGGAGCAGCCTCTCCCAAGCTCTCCCAGCCTCTCCCACTGCCATGAGCCAGCCCGCCATCTTTTCCCAACATGACAAACTCAGACCCCCTGACACAGCGAGCTAACATAATCCTCCCTTAGCTTGTTCCTGTCAAGTATTTTGGTATCACTCATGCCAAAGTAACCAATCCAAGCTGAAGGCACCAGGAGCCAGGAGACTTCCTTTGGACACCAGGATTTGCCACATGGCTCAACTTACCAAGAAAAGGACTTCACATGCTCCTGAATCATGATCCAGGTCTGGCCAAAATCATCTGACTTCCATAGCTGCAGAGACCAAAATAACAAGAAGCAGTCATGACATGAAAAGAGATGCGTGTGCCACCATATGCTTGAAACACTGTGCAGACAGGCACTCAGGCAGACCACAGCAAACAGAAAGAGAAGGAAGGACAGATTTGCTCTCTAGAGCAACTGGAAGAAAAATGAAGGTGATCTGTTATCCACTTGGGAGCTGTCTCACCACCTGAGTGAGGTGTCAGGAGAGAGAATTTGCCTAGCCTGTACAAAGCTCAGGGTGCCTTCT
>LOEQ01000901.1:75338-90743 GCA_001685075.1 Bramus lutescens | reverse complement strand
GTTCAGTTGGCTTTCTTATACAAGCCAGGACCACCTGCCTAGGAGTGGCACCACCCACAGAGGGCTGGACCCACCCACATTAATTTATTAAGCATGAAAATGCCCCCACAGACTTGACCACAGACCAGTCTGATAGAGGCAATTTCTCAGTTGAGGTTCCCTCTTCCCAGATAACTCAAATTTGTGTCAAGTTGGCAAAAACTAACTAACATGGCAGGTATAATGTCCACAAGGAAAGAACATTCCACACCTGGGGTAATGTAATTTGGGGCACAGAGTAGGGGGTTAGAGACTATTGTACAGGTTTAATGACAAGCTCAGAAGCCTAAGAAAAGAACGAGTCTAGGAAGCTCAAAAGAGATGGGAGTGGGTGGGGTAGGATGGGGGAGGGAGCAGCCATGCTCCCAGAGGAACAAGAGTGGCCCCGAGAACCAGGCAGTGAATCAGAACTAGAGCAATGGGGACCCAGCACCAGCCACAATCAACCCTTTGCATTCTAGAAGGCAGCCAATTCGAGGGAATCAGTCCAAGGACATTCCCCTACATGACAGATGAGTTTCCTGCTCCAAACCCTTCTCAGCAGCCTACATACAAGCCGTACCCTGCACTGGCTGCCACCTGGCTCTCGGTTGTCCTTCCTGTGTGCTCCTTTGCAAGTCTCGCCTGTGCTGTTTCTCTTGTACTTCCTCCCCCAGCATCTAATGTAAATCTCACTCTGCAGAAGCCTAATTAAATCTAAGAAAAAGGTAGTAAATGTTTTGAGAGCAAGAACTACTCTAAGCAAACTCGGTGCAATAAAAACAATTACGATCCTAGCAAGAGTATCATAATTCCCGCCATGGATGTCTTCCTTAGAAACAGCCTGCCCTCCTGCTCTCAACCCATCTTGGCTCCTTGGAAAGGTGGCACTTTCAATTAGCAAGGACTGTTCCAGAAATCTGTTTCATGCCTTCCTACAGGATCATATTTAATCTAAAATACCACATAACTAGCCATTTTTATGATAAGGCCGAATGGTTGTTCGGTTTGTTTGTTTCTGGTTGGCTTGGTTTGCTTATTTTTTAAGAGCACTTGCTCCATGCCAGGCAGGGAACTAGAAGTTTCCCAGGCTGTGTCTTGCTCAGGCTGCTTCTCATTCACAGAGACTCGGTATTTTGGGTCATCTTGTCACACCCCCTTTTAAGAAGGAGGACACTGAAGCTCACAGCAACTTGATTCCCCAGATGACGCAGGAGCAGAGTCATACCCAGCTGGTGCAGAGCCCAATTTCTAACAGTCCATCAATCCTTTCTGCTCTCCGAACCAAAGACAGCACTTCCTGATCTGAGAGCATTTCATGGTGCGATTTAACTCACGTATGTGCCTCCTCTCCTCAGATGCTCCTCAGCTGTTCCCTGGAAACCCGTCTTCCTTCACCTTTTGCAACATCCCTCTGAAACCTCCATGCTCCTCCCATGACAATCTTGGACTTTGATTCTGTGGGGATTCTTCATCTTACACACACACACACACACACACACACACACACCACCTTGGAAGCTTAGTCTTATGTCCTTTCCTAATGCAGTATTTCTTCCATACAGCTCCAGAATGAATACTGAATGCTTGCTACAGTTTGGAAGTGGTTTGTCCCACTAAGGTTTACAAATTACAAGTTTGACCCTTGGTGGTGTTAAGTGATGAATGAGACTGAGGGGCCAGCAAAGTACTTGTGCAAGCATGAGGAGCTGAGTTCAGATCCCGAGGGGTCACATAAAAAGCTAGGTGCTGTGGTTCCTCCCTCTAAGCCCATCACTGGATACTGGCGAGGTTTCATTTTCCACTTTTTTCTCTATTCTTTCTCCTCTAATACATTGCACGTATCGGAAGGAGTCACATTTCCCAAAAAAATGTTCCTGCCCACAGCTCCCTAACTCAAAGCTCCTCGCAGGGCTCCCCACAAGTCCAAGGTGAACGTCAATCTCCTCCACCTCCGGGTGGCAATGCAGAGCATCCATCCTGCACAGATGCCATCAGCCAGCTCCCTGGAGTCTCTCCCTGCCCATGCCTTCCTCCTGCTTGCAGGCTCCTACCAACTCTACTCCCCCTACTGGCAACAAATGTCCTGTCCTTGAAGCCCCATTCCTAACCCTCAGTGCTCCCTAAGGGCCTCACTACCTCACTTATTCCCCTGCTCCATTTAGAGATGGCATCACTCATCACCCAGCATCTCATACACGTTGGTGATATGTCACCTGTCATACACATATGTCACCTGTCACACACATGGCAGGAAAGAACAGAATGCCTGGTTGCTATGGCACCTGGTGGCCAACCCCACAGATTGGCTACCAGACCTGACCGACTAACTGCTTCCCAAAGTGAGGTCTCAGGAGCATCTCTGACTACTAGAACTTCAGCAGCCTCTTTGTAAACACTTCATATCCCAGGGTGCTTCTGGGATGATAAAGTATTTTGCCGACTTGTCACAAGCCAGAGTCGTCAGAGAGGAGGGAGCCTCAGTTGAGAAACTGTCGCCCTCCATAAGATGTAGGCAGTCCTGTAGGCCATTTTTGTAATTAGTGACTAACGGGAGAGGGCCCAGCCCATGGTGGTGGTTTCACTCATGGGATGCTGGTCCTGGGTTCTATAAGAAAGCCAGGCTAAGCAAGCTTTGGAAAGCAAGTCAGTAAGCAACACTTCTGCATCAGCTCCTGCCTGAGGTTCCTGCCTTGAGTTCCTGTCCTGACTGCTGTTGATGATGAACTGTCACATGAAACCATGAAAGAAAGAAAGCCTTCCATCCACAGTAGCTTCGGATCATGTTGTTCCATCACAGCAACGGAAACCCTAGCTACGACAGTAAGTTACAGAATTTATCTACACAATGGACTTTTCCCAGTTTTGATGCAGGAACCCAGGTATGATAGATGGCGAGTTGGAAGCAGAGAAGGCAAGCAGGGGAAGAATGGAAGCAAACGCTTTACTATTTCCCTAGCTCCATGCACATCCTGGAAAAGGACAGGATCCATCTGCACTCCTGCTAAGATTAGGCTGTAAAACCCAACTGTGCTCCAGTGGCCCAGCGATGAGCCTGGTCCCAGTCCCAGCACTGTACTCTTGACAGCAAGGCACCCAGCCTTGTATGACTTTTCTCAGGAAGTGGTAAGGCTGGTGGGGCAATATTTGCCTTCCAGAGAACAAAGGTAAAGGAAGAGGCACCACCAACACAATCGGTGTCATCACTTCCTTCCGGGGACATCTGGAGAGGGTGATGGCCTTAGGTGGGGAAGTAGACAGGCTACAGTAAAGCCTCGCTCTCTCCTTATCATGAACCTCACCTCCAACTGTCATTATGTTCTCCAAAAAGGCAGTTGCTTTCTTTCCTGAGTCCACAGCCTTGCCAACTCCAGAGCATGCATGGCCAGCTCACCATGAGAAACTAAGATGCATGCCACGCCCCTAAACTATAAACACACTGCCCCAACCCTCCGTGCAATGCCTAAGTCTCTTTATTGCGACCAGTAAAGTATCCCTACTTCCTTCTTGCCCCAACATGGCAGGTGCTCTCCACCTTCTGTTGACCAAATGCTGCAAAACTCGGGCCCTCTGCCTGCTCTAACTGTGTTCGTGGGAGCCCGATGCAGCCTTCTTATATTCAGCCTTGTGATCCACGCAGCTCTACATAACCAGAAAAGGGTAGGAAGGCACAACTTGCCCACATCTGGGCCCTGAGCTGGAAAGGGAACACTGACACTATAAAAGTAGAGTCCAGGGCAAGGGGGGAGGCTTCGAGGCCAAGTCTTCAGCCAGAGTCAGCTCTGAGATGGGGTGGAAATCTAGTGGTGACAATCATAATAGGGTAAACACACCCTGGTAACACAAGCAAGTCTAAGCATAGCTTGTTTCTTGAGGAGCAAGGAACACAGAGAACTATCCAGAAGAAACAATCAGACCCCTAGCAGGCCAATCCTAGCTGGAGCATCTTACCTCAGAAGGTAGCCAGTATTAAGGCTGGTGGGGAGACTAGGTCTAGCTCCTCCTATTTCTCCTTGTTTTCCCCTTGGGAAGTATACATATAGGTCATCAGATAGGGCTGATTATTTACTCAGCAGGTACCAGCAGAGACTACACTAGTTTTTGTTTTGTTTTTTTTTTTAAAGGTCTGTACCAGATGGTAAACAGCCACTGCCTGGAAGCATCCCAAGTGCTTCCTCCTAAAGCACAAGTGGTCACACCCTTATGGAGGAGGGGAGTGGATGTGGGATGAGGGAGGAGGGAGGGAGAATGACAGGACCCCTTCTCCACATATCCAGCAACTAAAAAGACCCTCGCATTGGTTAGGGTAACCACATGGCCTGCTAAATCTTTTTAATGCAGCCTCTGCTAGGAGACCCAAGGCCACCTGAGAAACCAACACCAAGGCCTTGGAAAGATCCGGTCTTGGCTCAGTGGGCAATTTCTGCACAAGCAGAATGCAGCAGCTGCCCTCACCCCAGGGAACTCTTACCACAGCAGAGGCAGCTCTCTACCTACGCAGTTTCCACCCCTGGAAACATGGGTCCAATATAACTCCCAGAGCAAAGAGCTACCAACTAGCAGGAAAGCCTATCAGGTTGTCAGGTTCCCTTCCTGCTCTGCCAGCTCCTTCTGCCTATAGTCCAGGGGTAAGGTCAACACTCTCTCCAAACACAACTGCCTGGGGATACTGATCAAAGAAACAAAGCAGCTAATTGAGGAGACAGCAGAGACACAGCCATACCTGCTTCTTGGAGTTTCTTTTCTATATCCATATAGGTTCAGAAAAGAGGGAAAGAGAAATGCATGCACATGAGCACACGCATACACACACATGAACACACACACACAGAGGCAGGCACATACTGATGACGCCAACAAAAGCAATGGTTCAGCAGCCAATCTTGGAGGCCCAGGATTAGCACCGGGAACCTGAGAAACGTTCCAGCCACCAGTGAGTCTGACAATTAATTGGCTGGCAGATTTTCTGTGGTTTAACCTGACCTTGTTTGTCCAAAAATCCTGCCTGACCAGTATTTGGTCTGATTATGCAAAGATCCACCTTGAGAACTGCATTCTGTCACCAATTCCCAGGTAAGACAGGAAACAGTAGCTGATGACCCGTGTGTGCTACAAGGATGGCAAAGGGCTCCCAGGCCCAGCCCCCTTCAGTACAGCCATCTTCCCAGAAGGCAGTGTTCCTGAAGACAGTCTCCTTACCCGCTTGTTATCTGCAGGACTGTGGTAGAACTGGGAGATCACTGCTTCACTGCTGTTTCCGACACCAAAGTTCAGCTTCCGTGAAATCCTATTGAATGATTTTCCGTAGTCATAAGACACGTATACCTGGAACACACAGAAAAGGAAAAAGAAGAAAGGAGTCAGTGAGATGCTCAGCAGAAGGACCTCTAATTACCCTCCACATCCCAGCTTCCCATTCCAGACACCAAGAGAGAGCACGATTCCCTAAGAGCCCCCGATAGCATGAACTTCTGATTCAATCACATGACCCACAAAGGGTCATGTAACTGTCCTCAAAGTTGAGGCGGGCTGCGAAGGTAGAAAGCATGAGACTCTGCAGGCACCCCTGCACCTGGAGCACAAAATCCTCTCACTCCAGAGGTAAGCCCGACCCCCAGGAGCAGCTGGCAAACACGAGAATAAAAAACACCCCCTTCCTGCTGGCTACAGTTCAGGTGCAGACCAGACAGAATGCACTCTGAGAGGGAAAGGGCTCAAAATTTGTTTTTTGCATCTGCTGAAATGTCCCCCAAAGGTAATCAGGATAATTGAATTCTTCATCCCTTGACCAGAAAGATGCCATTCTATACCCAAAGAGAGAACCCCATCAAAAGCTCCCAGTAAGATGAAAAGGAGAAGTTGCCGAGAGATAAAACGTGCAGAGGTTAAGATGCCAGCAGGCTGGGGGGGGGGTACTCATTGGTACAGTGCTTGTCTAATATACGCTAGGTCCTAGTTCTAACCCTAGCACAAGGGTATACACATACACACTTAGAGACACACGATCAGTACCAGAACCCACCCCTGCACTGGTGTTTTGGGACTCTCCTGCATGGGAAACCACAGGGGCAGTAGCAAGATCCTGGACCCAGCCAACAGACTTGCTTCTCCGCTGCCTCCTGGCTCCTGGTGATATAGTAACCACAGAGACACAACCTAAGAACAGTTGTCATCTACCCATAATGCACAGAGCCAATGCTGATCCCATCACAGGAATTGAGCTCTCAGGTCACTGCACAGCAATCCTCCCTAGAGTCATTGCAGAGAAGACCATGGGGCTCACCCCTCCCTAGAGAGTCATTGCAGAGAAGACCATGGGGCTCACCCCTCCCTAGAGAGTCATTGCAGAGAAGACCATGGGGCTCACTAGATTTGAGACTTGCCAAGGTCACAACCTAGAAGTCATCAAGGCAAGGAGCTGAAGAGACAACACAGTGGTTCAAGAGCACTTGGCTGCTCTTCCAAAAGAACGGAGTTCAGTTCCCAGCATCCACATCACGGAGCTCACAACCAAACACTTGTAACTCCAGCACCAGGAGTCTGATGCCCTCTTCTGGCCTCCACAAGTACCTACATATGCATGAGCATACACATGAATAAATAATAAAAATAAATTTAAAAGAAAAATACAAAAACAACAAACAAACAAAAAAGCCAGGGAGAAGGTCCCTGACCCGGGCTGCCTGCCTTCAAGCTAGTGATCTCAACACCACTATTATCTCAGGTCATGAAGCATAAAATGGATGCTGTGGGGTATTTTCAACATAGATTTTACTACCTGTGAGATATGGAGTATTAATATGAACAAAAAATGAAAAACAAACCTGATAGGTGATGACTACACTGTTAACTTTTCAATTATTTATAGGAAAGATAACTGAGGAAAGCAGGGAAGAAAAACAGCAAGTAATTTCCAAGGAGAGACTGGCTAGATTCAACCCAGAGTTAAGTTCATCCCAACTTTTGAGTTGCCATCTCCGCCCTTTTGATTCAACTGCAAATAAGCCTTGAGGGTTTAACAGGAGCCAAGTTGGGCACTGAGCACCAGACACAAGGAAACTAACAAAAGACATGGTCATCAGACAAGGATGGGCCTGTGAATGTGTGAATGCTTGCTTGTTAATGAGGCCATGAGCAAACTGTAAAGGACAGGAGGGAACCAAGAACAAGAACAAGGGGGCCATTACCATTTAATATATGTCAAGGTTAAGGGAGGCAGGGTGTCTCTGCCTCTAACTGGGTCATCTCAGAAAGAACAGTGCTGCCACAGAGGCAGCTGCGCCCAGCTAGTAGGTTGATAGTTCACAGATAACTCGAGTGGGTAAAAGAGCAAGTAAAACTTCCTTGCATTCTGTTTGCCAAGAATAGACATGGTTTCCCAGGAAAGTTCAAGAGTTGTACAGTGCAAACTAGTGGCTTCTTAAATAGGAAACTAAGCAAGGCCCCTTCCAACTCCAATATCCTGTGATGTGATAATCCACTGTGAGAGGCACAAATGGGATCCTATATTTACATCGAAGTGGTATTTTTTCAGTATGTGCTATTCCCTCCTACACACTGGTCCTCTTCCTACTTATAACTCTGGTAAGAAAATCTTAGCTTCAGAGTACCTAGAGTTTACCAGTTAGAAGTCTGTAATGAATAAATGTGATTATAAACCAAAGAGTAGGTAAATGAATGTGCTGGATCAATGAACAAAGAGAGTGAAATGAATTAATTGGTGAGTCACGGAGAAGACAGATCTCAGTAGTGACACTGGATTGGTTCCAGAGTCCCCATGGATACTAAAATCCAGTGACATGCAAGAGAAAAAATAGCACAGAACCTACATGCATTCTCCCATATACCTTATCTCTAAATTGCTTATGACAATTAAGACAACATATGTCTTATCATATATGAATGAATACTTGTTTGTACTGCATTGTTTTAACAATGACAAGGGAGGAAAAAAATGTCTATTCACGTTCATAATGGATACAACCTTCTGCCTTCACATTTTCAGTTCACAATTGGTAGAATCATGGATGCAGTGCTGGCAAACACAGGATCTGCTGTAACTTTTGAGAGAACAAAAGCTAAGCACCACAGCAAGAACTGACTAGTCCAGGATCACACTGGTAGTAAGTGCCCAGCCTTTGCTAGTCTCTTGAGATTCCAAGCCTGCTTGTTTTTTTAACTCTGCAAGTTACCCTCTTAGAGATGGTCCCTTTCTCCATGCTTAATGTCAGGAGTTGGAGCCAGCATGGAGAAAGGTCCTAGGCAGGCAGAATACACAGACTTCCTGAGATTCTCAACGGTAGGGCTGCCACAGTGCAGGTGGCAGTAAAATCTCTTCCTCGTGACACCTGCAAACAAGCCCAACCGTCTCATGGGTCTTATACTTCATAGAGGTTAAGAGGGAGCTGACAGGGACCCATCCTATGCCTGAAGCCTATCACAGATCGCTCATCGACCTGCCTTGCCTTGTCCAGGTTGAACAATTCCAACAAGCTATTTTTATCCTGTCCTTGTAATTTCTTACTTCTCTTTGGCAGAAAGAGACTATGCTCAGGGTGGGGGCACAGTTATCCCTCCACGGTGACACACACAAAAGCCCTCTGAGGGCTCGGTTAATTCTAAGCGGGATGGTGGCTTCGGAGTCTCTGCACTGCAGCCCAATTACAAATTCTATCCAGGGCTGTTGCTCATGGCAGCACAATGCTGCTGACTCATTGGCCACTGTCACTGCCAGGTGAACGGGAGCAGACACCCTGAGCTCGCTGTCGGCTGCCTGCACAGTTTGTTTTGTTCCAGACACAGGTTTCCCACTAATTAGTCCTCTCTGACCTCAATATGATACTGTTCCTTAAAGAACAACAACAACAACAAAAATCTAACATGGGAGGGTTCTAAACTGCCCCAAGGTTCCAATTAGATCACTTCCTTACCCATGAAGACAATCCTTTGAAGCGAAGTCCCATGCAGCTCAGAATTATATAATAATAATGGAGGGGAGGAGGAGGAAACCCTGAAATGTCAGACGTCATCCCCTCCCCTGGCACTGCCCCAAGTCTTTTAGAGCACTGCTGTAATCTTAGTGGGCTTCACAAATGCCCAGGCAAGACACTGGCCAAAAGCAGTTTCTGAGCGAGGTCTAAGCCTGGCATGGTAGTTCACACTATAATCCCAGGACTAGGGAGGCTAAATCAAGAAGAAAAGAGTTCAAGGCTAACCCGAGCTGCATAGAAAGTTCCAAACCAGCCTGGACCACATAATGAGAGCATGCCCCAAAGAAAAAAAGCAAAAGAAATGAAAATAATAATCATCATAATAATGACAATGATGATGATGATAAATTTTAAAAATTAAAAAAGTAATCTGGGGTGGTACCTAATACTCTGCATTTCTAAGCAGCTCCCAGAAAAACACTCATTTAGATGACTTATTTTGGGGACCATTCTAGTTGGCTTTCTGTTGCTGTGATAAAAAACACTGACTGAAAGCAACTTAGGGAAGAAGAGTTAGAGTTAGGGTTTCAAATCAAAATTTCAAGGCAAGAACCTGGAGGCAGAAACTGAAACAGAGGCTACGGAGGATGCTGCTTACTGGCTTACCCCCCCTCATGGCTCCCTCAGCCTGCCTTTCATACAACCCACCAGCCCTGTAGCCCAGGGGTGGCACCATCTATAATGCTCTGAGCTCTCCCACATCAATTATTAATCCAAATAATGTAGCCACAAACTAGCCTACAAGCCAATCTGATGGGAATATTTTCTCAGTTGAGGTTCCCACTTTCCAAACGACTCCAGCTGATGTCAAGTTCGCAAAAAAAAAAAAAAACTAACCAGTTACAGGTACCAAAGTTTGAGAATGGGGGGTTGTTTGTTTTGCAGTACTGAGAATCAAACTTAGAACCTTGTACACCCCAGTAATTGTTTTACTAACCATTGCACTACACCTTACTGAGCAATACACAGCACCCCAACCAGAGACTTGAGTCCATTGGGATCAATAATCATGAACTAGAAGCCCTAATCCTGTTAGTCAAAATAAATTTTTCTGCTTATTAGTTGGTTGTCTCAAGTATTTTGTTATAGTAACCAAAAAAATGACTAAGATAGTATAAATTATGTGGCTCAAAGTCCAATCCATTATTTATAAATGGCAGAGCCAGGGTTCCAACCCAAGCATTGGGATGTCAGAGGCTCTCCGTACTATTAACAAGGATGGGAGTTCTGCTACCTAGTTGACCCAGGAGGGATCCAATCATATCACATTAGTCTAGGGACAAAAGGAATGAGTCTTATTATCCATGCCATCTCAGTGGATTCTGATCCTCTGGTATATATTGTCCCCAGGTAGCATTTTGTCATGTTGCACCTGGATACTTCATTATTCCTGCTGGTAGTAGGTTGATTATTTGGTTCTTTTCTTTTCTTTTCTTTGGTTTGTTTGTTTGCATTTTGGGGGGAAAGGGGTAATTTGGTTTTTGAGATAAAAACTCACTCTGAACTCACTCTGTAGCCTGGATTAGGCTTGAACTCACAATCCCCCTGCCTCAGCTTCTTGAGTGCTTCTATCACAGGCCTGTGCTACCGTACCAGGTGGCACATGAATACTCTCTAAAATGCATCATCAGAAAGCAAAAATAAAGGACTGGGACGAGTCGAGATAAACCACATCCTGGGTTGCAGTTCACCAACTCGTGGCAGGAATAGATGGCCTTTGCAGGAGATGACACTCGGCTGATGATTACTGATGACAGGTGGCTTGGTTTGGTTTGGCAGAAGAGCAAGCCATCTGGAATCCCAGTGTCCAGGCCCACCCTTGTTTACCTACAGAATATGATAACCTCAGCTATTCTCTCTACTTCACAAGGTCCTTACCTGTGTGCGAGCTCTTTCTCTTCAGACAGGGGCTTTCTGAACCACGCTTCCCGTCCTCCTGAAGAAACAGTTGAATTGTTCCCTCACCAGCGTCATTGACTCTGCCTCTGAGTCACAGTTTATTTTTGCACTAACTTTTCACATCCGAACATCTCAGTGTCGGCTGCCAATTCTTTAATGCGGTTTGTACACGGAGGAAAGAAAATTCTGCCATATCTATTTATTAACTCTGGACATTAAGTTTCCTTTCCATTTAATCTTCCCTCATACGTCACTCCAGCATAATGACTTCAAATAGCCAACAAGATCTTCAGAACACGTACTCCAACATTCCCACAAAGTGGGAACTGAGTTGGATAGGCCACTAGTACTTGAATGGTCAACGCTCCTTTGAGCAGACTGAGGAGATCTGAGAAGTGAACTTTCTAAGTCAAATCCAATGGTCCTACATTTCCATTACACATCCCTACCCCATCACTGACACATTAAGTGGCCTGTTGTGAATTCACTTGTGCCCCTAAGCCCTTCTATATGACCTTCAAAAATATAAAACAATGCTTAAACATCTTTACGTATTTTGCAATGACAAATATTTCCTGGACAGGGGATTACTTTTATGCACAAACACCCTGAAGATTTCTCAATACAGAATAGCATAGAGCTGACTTCTGGGCCTAAAAGGGGCTCCTAGTAACAGGTATTACACTAAACATGATCACAGAGCATCCCAAGGCCAGCAGGCACTCACACACAGCCATCCATGTGTGACCAAAACTACTGCTTACAAACCTTGAAAATATTTATTTAAAAATCAGCCTAAATTGTTGCTCCCAAACAATTCCAGCCTTGTTCAAGAGCAAAACACCAAGACTAGCCATTATCTGCATTATCCCATGCTCCAGGGCTCAGAGTGATCCCTAGGCAGAGCTCTGCCGCTGATGGCCAGCCCTTCTTCAAGCCTCCCTTACTGTGTTTGCCCTAATTAACTCTTCTAGAAAACATCCCAAGACTCACACTGACTACATCCAACCCAGACAGTACATACTGACGGGGGCTCTGAGATATCCAATGTACAACCACAAAACACAAGTGTCCCTTTAAAACAAGTGTATAGGCATCCTCTAACCAGAATGCAGAGCAAGGGCAGGGGAGGGGGGAGCATGCAGGAGGCGGGAATACAGCGTGTTCTATCCACAGCTTATGAAGCTCACCCTTATGAAGAAGGCAGTGACCCACCCCAAGGCAGGGACTGTTGCTTTGCCCACAAGGAGAGGCCTGAACTGCAGAACTTGGAAGCCTAGGACCAGCTCTGACCCTAATCCTAGATTTTTATTTGGCCTACATGGTACTTGTAAGACCTATCCTTTAGCTGCCAACTGGTAAGACTTAGCAGCTTTACACAAAGAGACTTCCGGGCTAGGGGCAAAAGCTCAATGGTAGAGAGGTGGCCTAGCATATGCCAGGCCCCAGGTGCCATTCCCAGCACCACGGAATAAAACAAAAGACCTGTGACCTTCTGCTGCAGTCAGGAGATCTGGCTGTACTGAACCAGTAACCTGCATGGCCTCCAGGATGTAGGTAGGACCTGTTCACCACAGTCCTGAGAAGTATTTCTGCTGCTTCCCAGTGCCTAGACCAGAAGGTCTTTCTTGAGCCTTTGTCTCTTTTGAAGGTGCAGAAATGCCCTACTGCCAAAGAACATGGACTTACGAAAAATGGAAAAGACATTCTTCATTATTAAGAACTTGGAAGTGCTGGACATGATGGGGCATGCCTTTAATAGCAATGCTCAGGAGGCAGGGGCAAGTGGATCTCTGTGGGTTCAAGGACAGCCTGGTCCCATGGGGAGCCCCAGACTAGCCAGGGCTAGAACATAGTTAGACCCTATCAAAAAAAAAAACACAGAAAAAACCATGGGGTGGTGGCTTCCCTCCCATCCTGGATCTGGGATTCTTTCAGTTCTTCACAGTATCTAGCTGAAACAACATTATCAACAGAAAGAGTGGAAATGGACATGGTAGTTCATGCTCATAATCCCAGCACTAAAGAGACTGGGGCTCTGCAGGACTGCTATGAGTTCCAATCCAGCCAAGAGGCAGCTCTAGAAACTACGGAGAGTGCTGGAGAGGGAGGCCCTGTAACAACAACAACATTAACAACAACAACACACACACAAAATAGATAGATAGATAGATAGATAGATAGATAGATAGATAGANAGATAGATAGATAGATAGATAGATAGATAGATAGATAGATAGATAGATGACTGACAGACAGACAGAATGATAAAGAGAAGATGGATAGGCAGATGGTGCAAGACAGATGATTGATAGATACATAAGATATATAGGAGACATAAGCTAGAACATAAATATACATCCTGATGCAGGGATAATATATAAGTAAAGGTGGAAGAGAATGGATCTGTCAACAGCTCATCAACTAGCCATTATCTGCATTATCCCATGCTCCAGGGCTCAGAGTGTTCCCTAGGCAGAGCTCTGCCGCTGATGGCAAGCCCTTCTTCAAGCCTCCCTTACTGTGCTTGCCCTAATTAACTCTTCTAGAAAACATCCCACGATGTTGACATATGGAAAAGACAGACCAGTTTAACTCTCTCTGGATCAGCTCCAAGTTGCTCTGCCCTGGAGTGCTCTTTGGCGCCTTGTAAAGCTATCAGTGCAGACCACCTGTGACATCTCAAAAGTCATCCTGCACTGTACACATCTGCTTGGACAGCTCCACCCTGTGTTCAGCATGCAAGGGTCACATGCATTATTTTCCATATCTCTTCACTGCCACATTGTTCATATCATCCATTCTCTACCTACCCATTATTTCTTCTCTGACATGACAACTCAGAGGGGTCATTCCCATAGCACCCAGGAGGGCCCAGCACCCGGAGATACTTACATCACTGCTCTTAGGCCTCGCCAATGCTACGCTGTCTCGGGCTAATGCCACGATCACGTTGCTTTTCTCTCCAGCCCAGTGCACAACCATTTGATTGTGGGAGTCATTCAGACTGACCTGAAAGAGACCAAAAGGAAATCAGGACGTGTGGTGAGTGACAGGCACACACATTCCAAACCAAGACTCCTGGTCCCCTCTGCCACTCAGATTCTGAGATGTGGTGCCTGGGGTCAGGGCATCCTCCCCTCATTGCTCAGCAAACTCTCCCATTAGCACCTTCCCCAAGACGAATCACCAACCCATCCTATATATACTGTAGATAATATCTCCTGGTGACAGGACTTCACAAGGGACTCCTTTGCTTTATTTCATCCTTGGTGACATCACTCCATACGCGTGGTGTGCACTAAAACTTCCGGTTCATTCAAAAAAAAAAAACTCACCATAGGCTGGGAATTGTGGGGTACAGAGGGGATAGTTAATGGGGGGACAAGGGATAGATGGAGGAAATAAGTTTTTTATATTTAGATTTAGTGTGTGTGTGTGTATGTATGTGCATGTGTGCATACGTGTATTACAGAAGATGTGCAGAGGTCAAAGAACAGGACAACTTTCTGTAGTCAGGCCTCTCCCTTCACCATGTGGGTTCCAGAAATTGAACTTAGGTAATCTGTCTCAGTCACAAATACCTTTACCCACTGAGCCACCTCACCAATCATAAAGAATAACTTCTAACATCCTATATCACCGTAGGAAGACTATGATTGACAACAACAGTTAATTGTATTCAAACTAGAGAAGATTATAAATTCTCTCAACAGAAACAAATGACTGAGGCAGAGGCAGGTGGATCTCTGTGAGTTCGAGGCCAGCCTGGTCTACAAGAGYKAGTTCCAGGACAGGCTCCAAAGCTACAGAGAAACCCTGTCTCAAAAAAACTAAAAACAAACAAACAAACAAACAAAAAACAAACAAATGACTGTCTGGGGTGATGGACCATCCAGTTCCCTGACCATTACCTGCAGGTGCCCCTTATCTGACCATGACACACACACTGAAACAGCAGACTGTACCTCAGGAACACAGACCAGTCAGTATGTGTCAATTAAAAATTCTATAAAATATTTTTTTTAAATCCACAGGCCAAAAGGCCACATACTTTTTGAACTTCCTTCTAAATGAGTGTGTCAGGGAGGGAGCATCGTTACTCAACTTTAGGTGAGAAGGAAAGTTGAAAGAAAGACTTGCTTAAGCAATTTCTCTACTTGGGTGGCCATTTGGGGTTTTTTGAGACGGTCCCATAGAGTAGCCTCAGTGATCGTGATCCTCCTGCCACAGCCTCCCTCTGTGCTGAGGTAGCTGACTGTGTCACCTGACCTTTAAGTTTATTTTTTAAGTGTCTCAAATAAGGAAATGTTTCTCAGTTCTAAACGGAAGTAGCCTTTAGGTTACTGCAACAATAGCTCCCAGCCTTTCAGGTCTGCAAATCAGCAAAATAAAAACAGAATAAATAGGCTAACTGAGGTCTGAGTAGTCATTTGTATTTTGTCTGGTGTGGATATGGATAAGCTGCCATGTCACAGCTTGGCCAGCTTCTCTCTCT
>LOEQ01000901.1:34630-48267 GCA_001685075.1 Bramus lutescens | reverse complement strand
TTCCTTATCCATTCTTCGGTCGAAGGGCATTTAGGTTGTTTCCAGGTTCTGGCTGTGACAAACAATGCTGCTATAAACATAGTTGAGCACATGTCCTTGAGGCACGATGGAGCATCCTTTGGATATATACCCAAAAGTGATATTACTGGGTCTTGAGGAAGGTTGTTTCCTAATTTTCTGAGAAATCACCACACTGACATCCAAAGGGGCTGTACGAGCTGGCATTCCCACCTACAAATCACTTTTTAATAGGCAAAAGAATCAAGTAAACCCTTCACAAAGGAGAAGACACACACAGCCAAACAGTGCATAAAAATGATGCTCGGCAGTGTTGGTTATCAGGGACATGCAAATTAAAACCACAGTGGCAATTGCCACACACCCACTGGACTGGGAACAATAGAACTTAAAAACTCGACAATGCCAAATGTTGGTTTATCTGTGGAGCAGCTAAATCTTCATACACTGATGGCCAAACACACAGAATTGTTCAGCTATTCGGAAAGCTCGCATTTTCTGCCTTCCTTTTTTCTTTCATCTTTTCTTTCCATTCTCTCTCTCTCTCTCTCTCTCTCTCTCTCTCTGTTTTGAGACAGAGTGTCCTGTAGCCAAAGATGACCCAGAACCACAGGCATGCATCACTGTTCCTGACTTATGCAGAGCAGGGTTTTAAACTTTGTGCATACATTAAGCAACCACTCCATCAACTGATCTACATCTCCAGGCCCAAACTGGCATTTTCATATAAATATTATTAGTCTACTTTACGATTCAGGATTTATAAGATAAATGAAATCATATGTCTACTAAAAATTCTGCATAAGAATGTCCACTGTAGCTTTCTTTCTCAAACCTCAGCTTTGGAAACAAGACAAATGTTCATTCACAAGAGGAGAATGGAAAAACAAACAGGTATTTTCACACAAAGAGACATTGTCCAACCAAAAAAGGAACAAATTATTGAAATATCCAACATAGATGAATCTCAGAAATACTATATTAAGTGTAATTAAAAAAAAAGCCAGACACACAGGAGAACACATACCAATTACTTCATTTATGTGAAATCCGACATGCAGATCTCACTAATGGGAATAAAAGGTCAGAATCACAGCTGCCTGCCAGAGGGTGGGGGGAGGACTACTAACGAGACAATGCTGTTTTGTGGGAGAATTTTCTGGATGATGTAGTTTTGAGAACATTTACTCATTTATCTAGTGTGTATATGGGGGCAAGCAGGGCATGCATGTGAAAGATTCAAAGACAGCTTGCAAGAGTTGGTTCTCTCCTTCAACCATGTGGGTCTTGAGGAATCAAACTCGGGTCTCCAGGCTTGGTGGCAAGTATCTCTACCCACCTGGCCATTTCACAAGCCCAGTTTTCTACTTTCTGATTATGCCATTGGAAACACAAGTATGTCCATTCAACTCAATGAACTAAATACTTCAGGCCTGTGTATTTCTCTGTGTGTTATTATATTTTGGCTAAAACTTAATTTAGAATAAATGAAAGAAGTGGCCCCTTCCATTATCTGGTCCCTATGTATGTAAGCTTCTGGTCTAAATTAATACTTCTCTGAGATATTGTTCAGAGGTTCAGATTGAAAGTTCAAACAAAGAACTGAAAACACCAGGACTTTGGAGAGTTTAAATATGCAGGATCCTAAAATAGCAAAGCAAAGTTGCCTTCTGCTTCAGAGAACTGAGTTTTCGGAGTGGGGACTTTTTGTTACCAAAACCTTGAAACTGGGGGTGGGGGAGATGACTCTATTGCTAATGGGCTTGCCAGGTAGTCAAAGAGCCTGAACTTGGGTGGTCTCCAGTGCCCATGTCAAAAGCCAGGTGTGGCAGCTCATGCTTATCATATGGCACCAGGAATATGAAGGCAGAGGGTCTCTGGGGCTTTCTTACCAACCTGTCTTGCCAATTGGTGAGGTCCTAGCTCAGTGAGAGACCTGTCTCAAATAAATAAATAAATAAATAAATAAATAAATAAATAAATAAATAAATAAATGGGGTGATAAATGTGCTGTTGAACAATCTTTGTGCACTGTAAATATGTATTACTATCATTGGTTGATAAAAAAACTGACTGGCCTATAGCTGGGCAGGAAGAGATTGGACAGAAGAGCCAAACTAAGAGGCAGACTAGGAGGACTCTGGGAAGAAGAAAGGCATAGTCTCAGGAGTCTCCAGCCAGACGCAAAGAGAGCAGGACATGGACAAAATGAGATAACAAGCAATGAGCCATGTGGTAGCACATAGATTAATAGAAATGGGTTAATTTATAATGTGAGAGTTAACTAGTAACAAGCCTGAGCTATTGGTGGAACAGTTATAATTACTATTAAGTCCCCATTGTGTTTATCTGGGAACTGGCAGGTGGGAAAGAAAAGACCGCATACAGAAATGGTTGAAGAAGACATCAGAGTTTGCCTCTTTCCACCACATATACAAACATGTATGTGTAACTTTGACCCAGGCACAAGTGCCCAGCTAAATATATACATACATACATACTCACATATGCATACTCATAAATACATACATACACACAATCTTATAACTATTTTAAAATGTATTTCTTTTTCTTTTCTGAAGTTTTCCTTTTTATAGAGGGGACTGTTTTCAGTTATGTGTGTCTGTTGCAGGGGTATGTGTGGGAGTGCCTTGAGCTAGAGAAGCTGAATCCCCAGGGGTTAGAGCTAGAGGTAGTTGTGAGTCACCTGATGTGGGTGCCAGGAACCAAACTCTGGCCCTCCAGAAGAGCACTGCAGGCTCTTAACCACTGAGTCACCTCTCCAGACCCATCTGAAGCTTTCTTATTTAAAATGACATTCTTTCCCCTTTGAAACCCAGGCCCTTAGCCCTTTTCAGTTCCCATTTCTTAGAACATATGATGTTTACACATTTCCTTCATCAACATCTGCTCTTCTGCCCCCCCTTCACATCAATTCCTGCCCCTCCATGAAGGCTCTAAAGAAAAATCATGAACTCACATATGTTTCCTGATATAGTCCTCTGGATGAATTAGAGTTATACCCCATGCTAGATTTACCTGTGGCCCAGCATTGATCCCTGGCTAAATGATGCTAATGGTCCCCCAAGCTCAAAGATGCTAGCTCTTTGAACATGTGATTCTAGGCTTGAAGAATGAAGGCAAACATTCAAGCCATCAGCAGTAGCATCTTCATCTACTGCTACAAGAGATGCAGCTAATGACAGGGTCTGCCTTGTAGGAGTCTCCTGTGGAAATCATACTACTTAGAATAAGGTTGAAAATCCCATTTCCTACAGATGAAAGGAAGAGTTGAGACTGTCAAACTTGTATAGAGTTGGAGTCTTGCAACCTTGGGACTGGATGGGAAGAAACTTTGCTCTGTCATTCATTGCAGGAGAATGAATTTGTATAGATTCCATGATGCTTGAAAGACTAGAATGGATAAAACTCAGGACTAAATGTAGAGGCATGTATTTACTGAGGGCTTCCTATCATATTATATCCTATGCCAAATAATTGTGTCCATTAATCTTACTTAATCCACATTATAACACTGTACAGAGGTTAACTAGAGTGCTCAATCTTCCCTAGTAGTAATAGAACTGAGTCCCATTTCCAAGTCAGTTTAACTCCAGACTCCACACTGTTAATCACTAGGCTGTTCTGTGTCTCTATAAGGAATTAGCAAAGGCCCTGTGTCCTGTGTCTTGGTTCAAGGTTGGTCAAGCAGCCCAAGCTCAAACACTCCTTCGCACAGTCCTTGCTGTGACCTGCCGCTGTCTCTCCCATCTTCAGCAAGGGCGTTCTTCCTGCTGAAGCCCACTTTTGTTTATCATTGGTGACCAACATCATCCTTGATACTGAACAATTTCAGTGGCAGGAGGAGGATGCCAAATAGCCGTATACAAATTTGGCACATTCCAGAACATCTTGTGATTGTCCAAGGTCAGGCAAGTCTCTATAGCTTGTAGTTTGAAAGAATATTAATGAGGGGATAGGATGGGATAAGAAGCAATGGTTGCTTAAGAGATATATCCTCATTAAGATGCCATTACAGCAGACCACAGGGCACACAGTAACGTGAAGTTATGGTCTAGCCCAGGAAAGCCCAAGGGACAAATCAAAAAGACATGAAAAATAGGAGCTGGAAACATTAGCAATGTTGTGCTAAAATTTCAGCATAGTCTTCGTTTGGTCATTTTGGATAAAAAAAATAAAGACTGAAAACCACATCCAGTATATTGAGAACTTTCTAGGAACTCTTCCTGTTTCTTCTCTGAGGATGAGGATCAGGCTTTTGTACAAGAAGGGCCCAATGTTATGAGTTTTCATGTTTCTGAATTTGATTGTAGCAGTTGTAGAGGCAATCACAGGTATAGAAGAAGAAACAGGGAGAAGTTAATGTTGATAGAGTCAGGAAGCAGGTTTTTGAAAGAGCATGCATGAGCAAAGCATTGCAATGACATGTTTTAATCAAGGGGGACCCTTGCAACTCCATGCAGGTGAAGGCAATGGTGCCTAATTTAAGTGTCAGGTGTTTCAGAAGGCATTGAAGAGAACTGTGAACTCGGCCAGCATGCTGACATTTCTCCTCACCTGGCGCTCAGAAGAAACACAGACTCAAGCACCTGTCCCTGTTTCTTACACAACAAGCAGCTGGGTTTGCAAACGCCCAGGAACAGGAACCATGTCTCTCATATGGCCATTTCCATTGCTTAACTCTAACTTTGGGGAACCTACCTCAGAAGATAGGTCTGCTGATTGTATGTCTGTGTAGGTGTCTGGGTCTCTGTGTGTATCTGTCTGTGTGTGAGAGAAACAGGCAGATAGATAGACAGAGACAAGGACACAGACAAACAGACAGGTAGACCAAGACAGGGATACAGAGAGACAGAGACTGAGAGAGAAAGAGGAAAGAAGGGCAAGGGTAAGTAAGCTATCCGTTGGTTGTCCTTAAACAGTAGGACAAACCTAGAAGTCAAGGCCAGGTACAAATGCTGAACTTGAATTGAACCGGGAAAGGCCTTCAAAGCAAGAACATTGAGGAGACCAAACCTGTGCATCAGCCTATTTGCTTGAGAGGCCTCTTTAAATATGGACAGAGAAAGACTGAGAGAGAATTACAAGGGTCCCACTAACTAAATGCTTAGGTGGGAACTGGACTACACTTAGAGGGGCTTGCCAGACTGTGAGCTAGAACAAGGATCCACCTGACCCGAGCCACCATCAACTTCATGGACATTGTCCATTTGCCTGTAACATGGTCTTTCCCCTTTTTCATCACCATCTGTCTTTGAGGAGGCTGAACCAGCTGTATCACTGGGCTCCCAGGAGCTCTGGCTTCCAGCTGGCTGTGGTCAAATGGAGGCACTGGTAGGGAGCCATAGTGGGACAAGGGAAGCAGGGTGGCTCTTTCCCTAGCTTTTTGCAAATGGCCAGAGATTAGCCAGGTTCTTCTTCTGATGACTTCAGCTCCACTTGGGTTGTGCTCCTGCAGACAGATACCCTCTCTTGGCTCAAATGACTGGCTCAAATACTGCCAAGTCCTTGTATATGTCCTATGCTCTTTCAGTGATCATGTAACTCAAGATGACTTTAAACTCCCAACATAGACAAAAGCAGCAGTGAAGTCTTGATCTTCTGTTTCTACCTTCTAAATGCTGAGATTTCAAATGTGCATCCTTACGCTTCCTAAAATATCTGATTGCATGTGCCATTGAGCTAACGCCTTCTTTTCAAGGTGGGATTTTGTGTAGTAATGACTGGCCACACACTACGGAGCCAAGAATGACCTTGACCTATTGCTCCTCTAGCCTCCACCTCCCCTAAATGCTGAGATTCCAGGAATGTGCCACTAAAACTACTCAGCTTTATGTAGGCAAGCACTCTACCCACTGAGCTACATCATCAGCCCTCAGAATGCTTCAATAACAGCCACCTGCCAGGCTGACAGCATTGCAATTAAGTTCTGAATAACTGTTGCTGTGGGATAATACTCTTGTATACTATAAAGATTTGTCATTCATATTAGTTTAATAAAACACTGATTGGCCAGTAGCCAGGCAGGAAGTATAGGCAGGGTGACCAGACTAAGAGAACTCTGGGAAGAGGAAAGGCAGAGAGTCAGTCACCAGCCAAACACAGAGGAAGCAAGATGAGACTGTCTTACTGAGAAAATGTACCAAGCCAGATGGCTAAGTATAGACAAGAATTGTGGGTTAATTTAAGTTGTAAGAGCTAGTTAATAATAAGTCTGAGTTAATAGGCCAAACAGTTTATAATTAATATAAGCCTCTGTNTGATTGGCCAGTAGCCAGGCAGGAAGTATAGGCAGGGTGACCAGACTAAGAGAACTCTGGGAAGAGGAAAGGCAGAGAGTCAGTCACCAGCCAAACACAGAGGAAGCAAGATGAGACTGTCTTACTGAGAAAATGTACCAAGCCAGATGGCTAAGTATAGACAAGAATTGTGGGTTAATTTAAGTTGTAAGAGCTAGTTAATAATAAGTCTGAGTTAATAGGCCAAACAGTTTATAATTAATATAAGCCTCTGTATGTTTCTTTGGGACTGAATGACTGAGGGACCAGGCAGGACCCTTTCGTCTACAAACTGTACCTATAAGCAAGTTTCTATCCTGACTATGATATTATCCTACAGCTTCATCAGTGTGAATTGCTGCAAGGGGAACTTTCACAAGCTCTTTGGTGTTCCTGTGTTCTCTGTCTCCAATGTGAATAAGCTATTTTATAAGGATGGTGGTCCTGGGTAATACCCTTATTAAATATACATACGCATTAGATACACTGCTTTTTTGCTCAGTTGTGCAAGAATGTAAAACTAAACTGTATTGAAATAGTGAATTACTGAAAGTAACTAAATATTAATAGATTAGAGTGTAGTAATTCAGAGCATAGGCTTTTAGCTTAGACGCATGGAGACACAAATATTAACTGTGCACCCTGGAAAGTTACTTAATCTTCAAGTCTTGGTTTTTCTTTTCCATAAAATAGCAATGTAACTGGGTACAACTGAACAGTTTGTCGCTGCTATTGATTCTTCTGTCTTCTGCTCTTACAGACGTCAGAAGTCACAGGGAAAGTGATTACTATTGCCACTGGGATTTGGGCCCTGCTGTGATTGGTACCTACGATTTCTCTCATACAGTGTACAAGTATTGCTTTGAACAGCACACAGTGGTAGTAGGCCCATTCTTACAAAACCAAGGATGATTGACATTGTTCTCCCAGGAGGGAATTATGGTCTTGTGATATCATGCATCATCAGCTAGTGGTCATTTAGAAATTGTTAGCATCATATCTGCCTAAGTTTTGATGACTACTTGCAGTGAACAATTCGCCCTGTCGAATGGACAATCTCCAGATAACATTCAACCCCTTCTTAGTTTCTGACATTCTTGGGTTAACTTCAATGATCCTGGCTTGCAATTCATTTACCTCTTGGCATGCATTCCCCAAGCACCGAGTCTTGTTGGAACAAAGGGGAAAACAAACTATAAGATCAGAATAGGAGGCCACGAGATGCGCTGAGCTCACATTTGCCTGAGTTCATATCATTGCAATTAATTTCTAAATTGGGCTCTCAATTCCCTTCCCCCATTACTTATTTGTTTCTTGCTAGTTTCACATGTGTGACATATGACATATGTATGTCAACCAGTAGCGATGTTTGACTTTGGATTTTAGTCTAAATATCCAGGAACACATTCAACTGAAAACATCTGAGACACAGATTGTTCAGTTGGTCCAACAATAGCACCTACTTGCTATGTGCATTGTGGAGGCTAAATGAGATTCATACAGCATGAATCCGGTAAGCACGTGAGCAGTGTTACCTGTCATTATGGATGTTAGTTTTAATTTACAGCCTCCTGATAACATGGACACCTTTTCAAGTGTCTCTGCCATCTGCTTATCAGCCTAGGTAAAGTGTCTGTTCAGATCTTTTGACCTTTTTTTTTTGTTGTTGTTGAGCTTTTGACATTCTTATCACTGAGTCTACGAGTTCTCTGCAGTGTTTGGATAGCCATACTCTATCAGATATACATACCATTTGTAAATAACATGTTCCTACCTACCCTCCCTTTGCTCAGCATCTCACGCTCTTGATGGCATTGTTATTAGCAAAATGCTTAAAATAACAGTGCATTCTGAATTATCTCATAGATTCAGTGAATTAATATTTTAAAGGATCTTAAACAGTTGCTGTCACATAGTTAAGAGCTGCCTGGGTGTAAGTTAATATATAGGTAATATGTAAGTATAAATACCCAACTTGATCCATTCCTACCTAATTTAAAAAATGATTCTTAGTTATTCTCTTTCTGGCTTCCTCGTGGGTGTTTTGTTGGAAAACCTTCTTGAATACATGCCTGATTTAATTTCTGATTTTTAGCATCAGGTCAGCTTATGGCCAAAAGCTATTTTAAGTAACTTTCCCTAAATATTTTATTCTTTACACTCTTACATGGGAGTGCTTCTAATTTTTGGGCACAGTGTAAGAGCAGCTGAAGCCATGCCTCTTAATCCAGCCTCTCCCCCTTCGCCCCACCTCAGGGACAGAAAACAGAAGCAAGCCTGGAGCTCTTGATTCTCTGTTAATTTAGAGATTTATTTCCATTTGATTGCATGATAACTCAGGACAGTGAAGGCATAAGTGTTTTCTTTTAAAAAATGAGTCAGAATTACGGTTCTCTGGTGTCAAATTCATGATAATAGAGAATATGAATTTCTTATTTAGATCAGATAAATGTCTTTATGACTGAACTAATCTTTGATTTTTGAGGCCTGTGGCTGGTTACAGAACAGGGGGCCTCTGTGGCACATAGTGAAAGACTTCTCTCTTATCCATCCCTTCCCTGTCCTTAGAAGACATACTTAGCTGCCTCCTAACCTGGGGAGTCAAGAGAACCTGACCCTAGGGCTTTCATTGGAGCTGTAGAGAAGCATTCTGGGTGTTTGAGCAAAGCCCCTGACATCCTGTGAAGGCTGCAGTGTGACGTTTACTATACAGGAGAAAAACATAGGACTTGTAGTGATATTTTGTTTGTGATCTAACAAAGCTTGCCTGAGGTTCAGAGTGCAGAGTTAAGCCACTAGTTAACCATAGAGGATAGGCAGTGGTGGCAAACACCTGTAATCCCAGCTCTCAGAAGACAAAGGCAGACAGATCTCTGTAAATTCAAGACCACCCTGGGCTTGAGACAGAAGAGAAGTGGCTAGAGACACAGGATTGAGAGGCCATGAGATTAAATCTGTCTAACAGAGAAACAGTGCACACAAAGGTGATTTTAGCACTTGGGATCCCACGCCTTTAATCCCAGCACTAGGGAGGTGGAGACAGGAGTGGTATGGCCGGGCAGAGAGAGGAATGTAAGGAGGAGGGGACAAGAGCTCAGATGCAGTCTGAGGATTCGTAGACACGAACGCAGTCTGAGAGGCAGTCTGAGGTTTCGTAGAGAGGATTCATAGAGACAGGATCGCCCCTTTGATCTGAGCCTTGGTAGAGATAAGAACTCTCTAGTAGCTGGCTGCTCTGCTTCTCTGATCTTCAGCATTAACCCCTATATCTGACTATGGGTTTTTATTATTAAGACCAATTAGAATTTGTGCTACAAGGACTGAAGTAGGATTATTTCTCTAGGGTGGATAGTGGATTCCAAGATCAGATGGGGAGGCTGAAGAAGGCAGGATTAAAAGAAGAAGACTAATGAAAATGAGACAGAACAGAAGGATTGAGAGGCCATGAGCAAGGCCCTCTGAATGCCTGAGCAATCTGACTAACCATATTTAGATGGTCCTCAGAAACACATGGTCTTGTACAGGCATAAGGCTTGATACCTTCCCTTCGCTCCCCTCTGTATTAGTCCTTCAGATATGAGAACTAGGACTATGGCTATCTTAAGTGATAAGGAGAATTTTTGGTCAGCTTAAATCACCAAGAAGCCCAAGAAGTGGACTGACCTCAGGCTTGGCTGGATCCAGAGGTTCTAAGTGTAACACAAAACTGCCTTCTCTTGACTATATTAGCTCTCAATTCTGTTTGACAGAATTTTTTTTCAAATGACATCATGGATAATCACAGATTACCCCCGACTTGTGGCATCCTTAGAGAAACAGAAAAATAGAGAACCTTCTCTCCCCAGTCATTATTCTACTTACCAACCCCCAAAAGAGAGTGTTGGTGCTGCATGACCGTCTTTCTACTTCCGGTAGGGTGACATGTTCTGATTGGTCAACTGGAAACACACGCTCAGGCTGCCACAGGGTGCAGGTGAAAGGCATTTTCCCAACAGGAAGACTTGACAAAAAGCTCTGTCTAAGTAGAACACTTTTCTAAACTCTTCAGCTGAACTGTTCACATCTTTGGAGTCTGGCATAGGTTCTGTTTAAGAAAGGAGTTCAACATCATCATGGGTGTTGTGGACAGGTTGGTTGGGGATCATGCTTTCAGAACCCACTGTACTCCATGGTGGATGATAATGCTCACCTAGATGCTGCAGTCTAGGTTTAAATGTTTAAGGGTAGCATCTCAAACTGACTAGGAAGTTCTCTCCCTGCTATCTGGCTATAGTGCTGGAAGGTGCCGTGCAGGCTGTTGGGGGAGGAAACACATCAGTGATCTTAACCAGCACTAGACTCTGCATGCTACACCACCGAGCTGCCAGGAAAAATGAGCCCACTGGAGGAGTAGCGACACCAAGTGCTTTCTAATGGGATCTGAAGTCTGCTCCAAAGGGAGGGATTTCATGCCCCGTATTGTAAACCCATAACAGCATGTGAGGTGGGGGGCACAGGTACTAGGGAGAAGGCTCCTGGTGTTGTTTTACTAAGTGGCCATGTCGCCAAACTGTATTCTTAATGTTTATGTTTGTTCTCATAGATTTGTCTGACCTCAGCCTTGGCCAGAGAAGCTTCCTTTTGCAGTGAGTAGCGGTTCATGCAGAATCATAATTGGTCAACATATTAAGAACATATGACAGTGAGTGCTCAGCCTAGAACAGTCGTCTGTGCCAATCTCCTCCCATCCTCCCATCCAAGGCTTGGGGAGCATAGAGGAAAAGCTGATAGAATGAATAGAAGGGATGGAAAATGGGGAAGAGAGCCTCAAAATGCTGTCTTCCGGATGTGACGTGACCGATACACACATAAACACACAGCAGATATATTTGTCTACATAAGACTTGTACAGATCAAGTGGTCAAAATCCCAGTATGAATGGAGGAGGAGGTTCCAAGACCCCACCAGTTTTAGAGGAGCTCTTGGCAGTTGGCAACTAGTGGAGGAGGGAAAGCCACTTTTCTTTGGGAGTATGGTTGCTGGCAGGATGCCCATGAACCCATGGTGATTCTATACCCATGCATGTGTGGTCAGAACTAACTGGACTCAGGGGGTTAGTATCAACAGCAATAATAACAGATATGAAGCCCCTGGGAGAGCTGGAGGGAGGACTGAGGGGTGGGTGAGATTAAAATATGTTGTATATATGTATGAAAATTTCAAAGAATAAATGAAAATGATTTTTAAAAAAATGAGTGACTCGATTGCACGTCACCTCACCAGCTTGCCTTTCTGCCTCCTTGGCTAGTGGCTAAAGACGCACCTGCGGGGCACAGGGGGGTGCTACCACAATCATATCATGATGCTTGCCATCTGTATCTATTCATACTCTCAGTTCCCCAATCTGTTCTAGGGTAAAACCACAAAGACAGACTAAAAAGAAGCCACACTCCAGCACTCAGAATTCCTCTGTGATAATTCTCTGACAACCCTTTATTTTTCAGTGAGGGCTTTGACAGCTCGGTTTTTTAATTCATCTATGAGATAGCTTCAATTTAATGACCAATTTCTCCTTAATAATCTCTCCAGGCCCCCTGGAGTTTTGGTCATTTAAACAGAGCATAATAGAATTTTCTCAAGAAATGAAAAGTGATTTCTTTATATGGCTTCTCAGGTTCAAAGACATATACATACTCAGTTCATCTGAAAAGCTAGAGCAACTGTCCTTGTGAATGAGAAGCTCACTTTCCCATGCTCAGATTCTTTCCCCACTTCTCTTGGATTTGTCGGGAACCTAATCTGGAATTATTCTTTTCAGGAGGTCTTTCCTGACCAATCGCTCCTAGATTTGATTGTGTAATTTTTCATCATATGAATAAGAGCTGTGGATACAGTTTCAGTCAGGTTCACAAATAAATCTGAAATTTCTTGAATTTTAGGATATGAATGTGTTCCTGCCTCCTTCCTTGACTTTTAGGTCAAGATTCTTCTGTCTCCAAAGAAAAGACAAAAGATGGGCTGAGGGTATTTCACAGTGGTGAATGTTTGCCTGGCATGTGCTAAGATGTGGGCTTTGACGTTAGCACCAAAGAAAGTGGGTGGGGCACAAAAGATGCTTTCCCTGCATCCTCAGCGTAATGTGAGCTCTTAAAATTTGCCACTGCATAATTCTGGTGCCACAATTTACTAACTATCAGGGGGCACGATCACTTAGAGAGAGATTTGAAAGCCTAACTTCTACATATAAACAGGATTTGTAGATAAAAGATAAACAGAGTGTTCTTCCTGGGCATGGCAATGCACTCTGGTTATCCCAGCTCACAGAAGGAGTCAGGAGGCTCCTAAGTTGCAAGTCATTCTGATATATCTAACAGGACCCTGTTTTTTGTTTATCTATTTACTGCTTTGGTTTTTGAGACAGGGTCTCTCTATGTAGCCCTGGATGTCCTGGATGGTGCTATCTAAACCAGGATGGCCTTAAACTAAAAAAGATCCACATGTCTCTTTCTCCAAAGTGCTGGGATTAAAGGTGTAAGCCACTATGCCCAACCAAACCCTATTTTTAAAAATACCCAAAAAACAAAACAAGAAGAAAATAAGATAAGGAAGGAACAGAGGAAGGAAGAGAAATATGTGTTGAGACCTCTTAAGGATGCAAGCCTCTGAAGCTATTTGTTTGCTGAGTAAATTGATTGTAGAAGCTACTGAGTCCATGAAATATCTTTCTTATTTTGTTGATGTCTGAAATTGTTTTCCAGAAGATAGAGCTCTCTATTCTAAATCAGAAATAAAACGGAAGCTACAAATGATCCTGAAACTAGTCCTGCAGATTTTCAATCTACTCACTCTGCCTCATATGATAGACACTTGATGCAGCAATTAGTCATGGCTCCTGCCATTACCTGTGATTAACAGCGCTAACTAGGCATCCCTTATCCATGTTTGACAGTGTTAATTGGTCATCCCCCCTTAGTCTATGGTGTGTCGGAACTATCCACACAGGGCTCTAGACACATAATGAAAATTAACTGGGGTGGGAGAGGTGGCACAAAGTCCTTTTTGTTCTGTCTGTGCTAAGACAAACATTTCTTTCCTTCCTTCCTTCCTCTCATTATGTTTTGGCTAAAGATTTTTAAATAGAATCTTTATATCCAGCATTGACTGGCCTAGTATCCAGTACATAATATCCTTATCTGGCCTTGAACTCACAATGATCCTCCTGCCTCAGCCTCTTGAATACTGGGATTTTAAGCATCCACCACTATGGCCAGATTAACACTGACTTTTTGTCCCCAAAGTGGTGCAGGAGAATTGTCTGTATTCTGTCAATCATGTTAAAAA
>LOEQ01000901.1:11822-28104 GCA_001685075.1 Bramus lutescens | reverse complement strand
TCCTTCCTTCCTTCCTTCCTTCCTTCCTTCCTTCCTTCCTTCCTTTGTTTTTTGTTTGTTTGTTTGGTTGGTTTTTCAAGACAGGGTTTTTTTTTGCGTGTGTGTAGCTCTGGCTGTTGTCCTGGAACTCACTCTGTACCAGGCTGGCCTTGAACTCATGGATATCTGCTTGCCTCTGTCTTCTGATAGATGGGATTAAGGGCATGTGCCACCACTGCTGAGCTTCTGCCTTTCTTGAGGATCTTTCTTGAAGAGTCTCATTTACACACCTTGTTCCTATTAAAGGAGGAGATATCTCATTCCTAACTGGTCTACAGTGAAGCATAAATAGATCAGTACTTACATCCATCCAGATGACACTTATGGGTTAGACAAAGCTCTTTTGTTTTAATTACAGTATAATCTAGAAGTATATTTCAGAATATATGCTCCAAAAGTATTGAACGCAAGACCCTGAAGAAATATGTGTCCACTTGTATCCACGTTAGTGTTCCTCCTAGTAGCCCACAGGTGGAAACGGCATCAAATATCTGCCCATGTATAATTAAATAAAAACAACCAATGGAGAATTATTTGACCTTTAAAAGTGAGGGAATCCATTCCCAAGTTACAGCCTGTATAAACCTTAAGGTCATTGTGTTAAATGAAACAAGCCAGTCATAAAAAACTCAGTTATTTTGTGATTCCACATATGTGCATTATATAAAAGTTGCCAAGCTCGTGGAGACAGAGAGTAGGATGGTAGCCGCTTTGCTAGAGACTGGGAGAGGGAGGAATGGGTGGGGGGGTCAAACATATAGAGTTTCTGTTTCAAAAATTGGCAAAGTTCTGGAAATTGGTTGCACAGCAGGACAGATACACTTACTACTGAACTACATATTGAAAAGTCCTTAGGTAGCAAATTTTGTTGGAAATTTTATGGTTTACCACAATAAAAAAAAAGCCCTTATGATTTGCAACTGTCTTCCCTAAATGAAGAATTTTCTAACAAGAGTCAACTCAAAGACTGTAACTGCGAGGGGGGCGGAGGAAGGAGACAGATCAAGAATAAAATGATAGCAGGAACATATGTGTCCTAAAAGTTTGAAAGCTGCTGATACCCTCATCCCCATTCCTGCCCAAGTCAAGATATTGTTACCCAAAGCAGCTTTGGATATGATGTCTTCTCTTGGCAAAGTCTGTCCTTGTGGGGACGGAGAGGGTGCATGGTGGAGGGAAGTGAGGAAAGACTCATTGTTCTTTCAAGGCATTGCGATCGCCAACTGTCTTTTTTCCATGTGTCCTCAGCCTAAACTGTAGTTCTTTTTAAAAGATTTACTTCATTTTAAAAGTTGTGTGTATGTGTGTGTGTGCTGTGTGCATGGTACTTGCGCAAGAGTGCAGGTGCCCACAGAGGCCGGAAGAGGGCCAGATCTCTTGGAACTGGAGTTATAGATGGTTGTGAGCTACACACTCTGGGTGTCAGGAACCAAACTCGGGTCTTCCGCAGGAGCAGTGTGAATTCTTAACTGCTGAGCTATTTCTGTAGACCCCGAGCTACAGTTCTTCACCCTCAACTGCATGCATGATGATAGCCTAGGTATCGTAAATATATGCAGATAGATGGGACATCCCTTAAGATGCTTTCTTGCCCCTTTTCCCTCTTTTGATCTTTCCCTCGTGTCTGAAATAGGGTGCCTGTGCTCAGTCAGCACTGGTCTCTGATTCTCTGGGCCTTTGAGACTTAGACAGTGGGTACAGACGCTTTACTTAAGGTGCCTTTTTATGGGATGCCATCAATACCAGGCAGGAGGCCCCTCCCTTGGCCTTCAGGCACCGTTTCTCCTCATCCCTGATGATCCTCTGTGAAAACCTGGAGTACCTTCGGGCCATTGCCTCACCTTAGAGATGCAATTCCATTCTAGTTATCATGGTTAATGTCTGAGATTTTAATGTTCTCTCCTGAGCCATGCTACACCCAGTTAAATCAGGCTTTGGTGATAATTAGAACAGAGGTGACCTACATGGGATGTGCCTGTCTGGCTTAGTTGTTATGAGATGTATTTCTTTAAAACTGCTAATTTATATGACAAATCTGGGAGGCTTTATTGGCCAGCATAATTAGTTTTATTGAAGTAAGATGCAGTGTTTTTTTTCCCTTACACTTTAGATGAGCTCACTCATCTGCATAAGCTCTGAAAAAATGCTCTAATATTGTTTCAGTACCCTTACAGAATCTAAGCCAGACATCAGCAATAGAGTTCAAGTGCTTGCAATAGGTATCCCAGAAATATTATCATCCAAAAGCCAAAATGGCTACAGAGCGCCTGAATACAATATAGGAAATATGTGAGCAGTTGTGATTAATTCACAGTTAATTATTTCCTAGCTAGCATTTTCAAAACTGAGTATCTGCCTCCTCCTTTCTTAAGCAACCTCCTGGGATTGCCAGGTGCTCCGCCACTGGCCCCATAACGACAAGATGACATTTGGTGACTTCTCCCCCATTTTATGTCTCCAGCTGGTTTTACTCTAAAGTCCTTCCCTCCATTGTGACTAGCAGGCAGGCGTTTGGGTTCCACATTAGGCTTTAACCTGGCTATACCGTATTAAGTAATGGCAACTTCTCCACAGTATAGCTCCATGGAGCACACTTGTAGTCTTCAGACAAAGAAGCTGTTCTAATAACACAAAGAGACAATCTGGTTTTGCAGCACAGACATGCATGTGTCTGTCCATCCCCCAGAGCAGCAACCACTGCCCCAATCTTTCCTTATTGCCCATGGGAGTGGATTTTAACAGCTCACTCTGCTATTTTCCAGGTCAACTAGCATTTATCAGAGTATGAGCAAACCTAGTTCCCTGCTATGCTAAAGCTTTTTGCCTGCTGGCCCTCAATCTTGCTGGCAAATTCATTTATCCTGTTACTGAGGTATCCTGTTGTTGAGGCATTTCTTCCCCAGTATTAAAATCAACTTCCTTGGGATTTCAGCAAATTGCCTCATGGACTGAGCAACTGAGTACCTACTGGGTTCTCAGCCTTTCCATCTCCAGTTCAGTTCATTTAAAGCAGTAGCTACAGATTCCTGGTCCTGCCTTTACTCGTGGAATAGATAGATTTTTTTTTTAATTGTGTAGCTGTTCTTGAGGAAATATTGTATTTCCTTAAACCAGAGTTACAGGTGATTGTGAGCCGCTTCTGAATGCTGGGAATTAAACTCAAGTCTATCTGAATGAGCAGTCAGTGCTTTGAACCACTGAGCCATCTCTCCAGTCCCGCAGGCACAAATGTTGGAGCTCTGTGTTTAAGGTCACACTGCATGAATGAGTTTTCCTTTCAGAATGCAAGGAGAAAAGTAGTCTCCATTTCAGAGATGATATCGCAAGACCGGAAGGAGGGGAGTGAGAAAGTGTCGTTGGTACATCCACTGAAAGAAAAACCACAGGCTGTCAACATCAGTTGTAGAGGGAAATAGGAACTGAAAGCAAAGGGAGCTGGCTTTCGATCCTGCACCAACAGAACTCTAAAACGGGCATCCATTCGGACAACAGTGTGGAAGTTATCATTATGTCTCTGAGACTTGGGAAACACAACATCAAACTGTCATTTATCCTGAACTTAAGAGCAAAAGGACGGCCCAAAAGGATATGAGGAAGGAAGGTGAGAGAGAAGGCATCAGCATCCCACTTGAAAGGCTTTTTCCCCATCTCTTCACTGCTTTTTAAAAATTCATGGGCTGTGGCTGTTACCCAGCAGCACAATGCTTGCCAGCCATGCACAGACCCAGGGTTTGATATTTATAATCACTAAAACATCAAAATCAAAACAAAAATTGTGCATGTAAGGTTTAAAATTTTTCTTTTATTTTTGAGATTATAATAGAATTCTATCAGTTCACTCTTCTCTTCCCTCCCTTTAAGCTCCCCCCATACCCTTCCTTGCTCTCTTTCAAATTCATGGCCTGTTTTTCATTAATTATTGTTACATACATACACACATGTATGTATATGAACATATATAAACATATTCCTAAACGCATAAGTGTCTACACCCGCTCAGTCTATATAATGGCACTTGTATATATTCGTATATTTTCAGGGATGATCGTTTGGCGTTGAACAACAAGTTGATGTGCTCCTCCCTGGGGAAGACTATTTCTCCTTTCCCAGCATCCCAGTTGTCTGCAGCTCCCTATGCAGAGGTGATGCTCCCTGACCCCCTTCTCCCATCCATATTAGCATGTCCATGGTTGTTGTCCTTATTCAGTTCATGTCATGTTAGGCAATCACGTTGGCGAGACTTCCTGGGGGATGTAACCTCTGACGTTACCTCAACAAGTTCTCTGATCCTCTGGCTCTTAGAATCTTTCTGCTCCCCCTTTTGCGTTGACCCTAAGCCTTACATGCAGGAGTCAGATTACAGATTTTTCCTTTGGGAGTGGACTCCACAGCTCTGAATTTTGATTGGCTGTAGTTTTCTATAATGGTCTCTGACTGTTGCAAAGAGGAGTATCCTTGATGGGGGATGAGGACACCACTTATCTGTAGGAATTTTTCAACCCTAACCCTAACCTAATGAGGAAAAAAGGAAATTTAATTTTTCTTTTCTATCAGTTTAAACTTTAAGGGAAGATAAAGTACATGAACTTGTTTGACATTCGTGTATTTTATTAATAAAATAAATACCTCTTTCTACAGCTTATCTCCTCAGTGGGACGTAGTACGGGAAAAGGAGGCCTGTGATGGTGACAGCAATCTCTGAGGAATGGCCATCAGACTCTGCATATGACAGCTGTCTGTCACTGGAGAAATTATATGCCCATTCCCAAGGTGTTGCCACTGTGTCTCTGATTTTAGGAATTTTTTAAAACACAACTCTCTCTGTTTACTGTATTTACTTTGCAAATGGTTCACAACTGACCCCTAGTTGAATTAGGATATCTACTAGTGCACTTTCTTATGTATTTTTAATAGCCCTCTCTCGTATGTGTGTATGTGTGTGTATGTGCACATACACACATGTATGTTAACATGAGTGTGCAAAACAAGGATGCATCACACATGGGGATGTCAGAGGATAGCTTAAAGCATTGTTCCTGTTTTTTTTCCCACTAAATGAGCCAGGCTAGCTGGCCTGCAAGCCTCCAAGGGTTCCCCTGTTTCTGCTTCTTGTGTCTATCGGAGTGTTGGGATTACAGATGTGTAAGATACTTGGTCTGACTTTACTTGGTTATGGGAATTTGAACCCAGGTCTTCATAGTTACTCAACAAGCATTTTATCCTTTGAACCATCTCTATATCCTACTGTCTTTATTTCTAAAGCTTAACTGAAGTATACTTTACTTATAATAAAGTTCCCTTCTTCAGTGATTCTGAGTAAGGCAAGGAGTTGAGCACCATCCCAAGCTAATTTTAAAACTTTGCCATTCCTTGTCCTCATCCTCAGCCCAAGGGATCTTTCTCATTGATGTTGTTTCTGCCTTTTAGAGACATTTCTTGTAAGTGAAATCTTGTCTTAAGTTAGGTGATCTTTTGTCTGTGGTATCTTTCAGCACATGGGTTGAACACTCCCCCATGTGGAAGTGTGTATCACTACTGCATTCCTTCTTATGGCCAGATAGTATGCCACTGGGTGGAGATAGCACAGGCTGTGTACCCTTTCATCCATTGCTGGGTTCTGGGACTATTTCCAAGTCCAGGCCATTATAGCTAAAGCTGCTCCAAATGGTCACATTTGAACTTTCTGTGTGTGCATAGACGCCATTTCTTTATTTTTTTTATTTTTAATACTCCTGCGCCCCATGTTGTTTTGTGTGTGTGTGTGTGTGTGTGTGTGTGCGTGCGTGCGTGCGCGCGCGCGCACGCACGCACACACATGAATGCAGTGCACAGAGAGGCCAGAAGAGGGCATCTGCTCCCTTGGACCTGTAGTTTCAGGTAGTTGTACACCAACAGACATGGGTTCTGGAATCTGAACTCAGGTGCCCTGCAAAAGCAGTACCTTTGAACCATCTCTACATCCTACCATCTTTTAGATACTGCGCTGTTAGATACTGAGCTATTTCTCCAGCTCCTCCATTTCCTTTTCTCAAATCAGAGAATGCAGTCCTCAAGCTTTTCCTACTTCTTTTCACCACATCTTTGCAATATCAAGCACATCCAGAAGAATGTACCACAGACCCTGGAGGTGAAGCCCAAGGAAAGTATTTCATAAAATTACTCTTGACTCCCACATCCCACCAGGTAAAGAACATGATCTCCTGGTGCAATTGCTATGAGAAGAGAAAACTCATTTTGCAAGCACGCTTAGGTGTGTTGGTTGTAAGATAGTTAATCTTATGCATACAGTTTAACTACAACAGTTTAGTATTAACACCTTGCAGGTAGTTAGCTGCTTGATAAATATTTGATGAGTGGTTTTAAAAGTATCCACCAAAGTTTATTTTTGGAAAGTAAAACATCGAAAGATTCAATGTTTAACAGTATTTCTCCATTTTGGGTAAACAGCTAAGGCCCTCTGAGAAAACACAATAACTAGCCTAAAGGGCCCCAAGTTACAATTACCTGTGAGGTAGCCTTACTGATCTTCCTTGGCTCAGAAGGCCCTAGTGGAAGCAATTGCTTCAGGGCTTGGGCTAAGGGAAGATGTTTGTGTTGGGTCTTCGTGCATGTTCAGTGGACTGCGGTTAGACCTTTCTAATGCACAGGGGAGGCAAGTCTCTCCTAGCAAGCACCAGAACCTTGCAAGCACATTTTCCTACAAGGTAGTTTGGCCTGCATCCAATACAGGCTAACTTCTTCTCATTCACTTCTTTGCACTCTGTTCCAAGCCTGTGTGGTTACATTTGAGCTGTTAACTCCATACACTCCAACCGCAAGGAAACCTAAGCCTCCCTGCGGCCTCTCTGTGGACATGTTAGCCACCATTTTGGGTCCAGGATTCTGCTAATCCCTCTATGCCTGTGGTCTGTGGGCTCGGAAGTGGCTTGCAATGAAAGACCATCTCTAATTGGACAAATGAATATCCTCCTCGGAGTTTTCCCAGAGCTCAAGAAGATAGTGGATTAGAGAGACATCTTATATGCCTGCCTGCAGTGCCTGCTCTGTGGCCTTTCTTGGTCTGGCTGCCAAGACCAGAAACACACAGGGTCTTCCAGCCACGCTCAAGAACTCAACAGCTTCAGCCAGCTCATCTCCACTGTCATGTGATTTTCTTAGTTTCTTTTCCTGTTCCCATGATAAAAACAGTCTGACAAAGGCAACTTAAGGGAGAGAGGAGTTATTTTGGCTCACGGTTCCAAGATACGCTGATCTTGGAAAAGCCAAGGTTTGAAAAGCTTGTACCAGCTGATCACATTCACAATCAGAAACCAGAGAGCAATAAATGCTCAATACTACTCAGGTCCTTTTCTCCATTTCTACAGCCCAGGATCCCAGGCAGGCCATGATGCCGCCCACAATCAGTGGGCCTTCCCACATCCATTGGCATAATCAGATTATCTCCCACAGACTTGAAAAGAAGCCCGTCACTCAGATGAGTGTAGAGTTGACAGCTAACACTATCACAATGTTCAAAAATGCTTTCTATTTTAATTTCCAAAGCATATGTTCCCATGTATATGTTCATCTATCCAGAATGCTGGCTTTCAAATCTATTATAGATTAGATTAAGGAATGTAGTGGCACATGCCTGTAATCCCAGCCCTCAGAAGGCTGCAGCAACGAGAGCATAATCAGGTTGAGAGTAGCTAGGTCTTCATGGTGAGCTCCAGATCAGTAAGAGCTGCCAAGAAAGGCCTTCTATATAAATAAACAAGATTTGAATAATTTTCCCCATACAATATCAAACTTCTTAGTAGATATCAATTTAAAAACATACTGAACATTTTAATGCTTCTTCGATATTCAATTATCTTCCTTACAGAAAAGAAAATCATCAGCTGAAGGGATAGCTTTATGTGTGCTTGCTGTACACCTGCGAGGATCTGACCACAGGACCCATATCAATATAGTTTCACTGGTGTCTGTACCCACATGCTGTGGGCTTAGGGACAGAAGGATTGCTGGGACCAGCCCAACTCATGGTTCAGCGGGAGACCCTGCCTCAAGAGAGAGGATGCTGGAACAGGACACCGTACATCCTCTCTGGTTTTTGTGAGTGCACATACAGGTGAGCACACGAGCACACACACACATGCACATATTCTGTGTGCACACACTAGAGGCAAAAAGGCAACCAAAACAAAAACATCAGAAGTGAAAAACAACCGCAGCAAAAATAATTTCAACCGTCTAAGTGTCCAGTTACACTCCCAGCACACAGGAAGCCGAGGCAGGGAAATTAGGAGTCTGAAGCCTGCTTGAACACAGAAAAGAAATAAACAAGAGACAAACCCTTTTCTAAAAATCTCAAACAAAACAATAACTTCCCCTTCTCCTTAGTGCCACATTCCTCTGCTTTGATTTCCTGCTGTCTGCTGTTGTCTGAAATACTAAATGGAAAATTCCAGAAATAAAAAAAATTCATCACTGTTCTGCATGGTGTGCTGAAATCTTGCCCTGTGCTGTCCTACCCTCTCAGGGTGGACATCATTTCTTTGTCAATAAGATGTTTCCACTTAACTCACCATGACATAGTCCTGTAGCCATTGTATCTTTTTATTATTTATTTTGTCAACTGTACTTCCTTTGTGGATCAAGCTTCACCATAGGCTTGTACATGTGGGACAATATTCATAAGGCTGGGTGCCATCCACAGTGTCAGGTGTCTGCTGGGGGTCTTAGGTAGTATCCCCATATGTATAGGGGGATGGTGGGTGATGTTGCCTTAGGCAATTACATTCCTTCTCCTGGGATCACTGCCGTCGGACTCTGTTCTTATGTAGCGATCTTCACTTTCCTTTCCCTTTCGACAACAACAATCCTCATCTTTCTTCAAGTTGTTGACTCCTTGCCCCCCCTCCCCCACCCCTGGGCACTTTATTTTGTTTGTGCAGCATTCTCTCCTTCTCTCCTCCAGCCCTGTACTCTAAGGGCACTTTCTTTTTCTTACCCAGGGACAGGCAATGATCCAGTTGGCCAGCCAAAGCCCTTTCCTGTACTTTTCCAACAGAATTCAAAGGAAATGGGGTTATTTGCTTTCTGATGAAAACATTCTCTTATTTAAGCAAGTCCCAGACGGCTATTGCCCATTGTAACCCAAAGCTTTGTTTTTTTTTTTTTTAATTCCACCTTCCACCCCATTATTTTGTCCAGGCTTTTTCTGATTTTGTAAATTTAATGCTGACTTTTTAATTAGCAATTTTTAAGACACGGTATGGGGCAAGAGAAATGACTCAATGGTTAAGAGCACGTGTTACACCATCGTGAGGACCAGAGTTTTGGATCCCATAACCCATGTGACATCCACATAAACACCATCCATAAGCTGGCCTCAAATTAGCTATGTAGCCAAAGATGGCCGCCAACTGTAATCCTCCTGCCGCCACCTCCCAAATGCTGGAACTACAGGTGCACACCACTATGCCATCGAAACTGTTTTCGAAAAGGAAAGGAGTCCAAAACAAAAGTATCACACTACTTTGAAGATGTAGGTGTTCTTATCAACATCTGTAACCCCAGCTGTGAGTGGGGCAGAAACGGAAGGACAGCTGCAGCTTGCTGCCCTCTCTCCTTGTTGGGGAATAGGATTTTAAGGGGTGTTACTCATGCTTGTGCTGCATTTGTTGAACTCTGTGAAGCTGTGTTACTGTGCCCGTCTAAAGCACCTGATGGTGTAATAAAGAGCTGAACTAGGTGGGACTGGCAGGTAGAGAGGATAATTAGGAGTCTGAGAGAAAGAGGGACAAGAATAAGGAGAGGAGATACAAGGGGCCATTCACCCAGGCACCCAGCCAGCCATAGAGTAAGAAGGAAAGTAAGGCATACCGAAGTAAGAAAAGGAAAAAGCCCAGGGGCAAAGAGTAGGCAGGTTAATTTAAGTTAAGAAAAGGTGGTTCGAAATGAGACAACTTAAGGTCAGGTGTTTATAAGTAAAACTAATTCACTGTGCATGATTTATATGGGAGCTGGATGGTGGACCCCCCAAAAGAGCTAAAGAGTAAAAGAGAAAAAAATCACAACAACATTTTGGTGGCCAACATGGGATTGCATTTTCAGGTAGGGCCTGAAAAAAGCTGAAAAAAAAAGTACAGGGCTCCTTTAAGAGCCCTTGAAAAACCAGTACATTAAGTAGGAACAAACAAAAAAAGCAAAAATGCCTGAAGCAGCACAGATATCACCTTCCAGCTGAGAAAACCTGAGTCCTGATTTCAAAGAGAGACCCTTCCTCAAAGGAATAGATGGAGAGTCATAGATGAGGGCACTTGATACCACCCGTGGCCTCTGCCTTTGCATATCTGTGAACGAAAGCACACACACACACACACACACACACACACATGCACACCTTTGTTAGTATATACTCACACACATACATAAACAAGCTAACAAAGTGAATCTTCAAAGTTGTGTGATACTTTTTTTAGAAGCTTATTCCATTTAGCATCATGGTGGGAAGCAGACAAGCCGACTGGAGCAGTAACTGAGAGCTCTGCATCCTGATCTGCAGGCAGCAGACAGAGAGAGAATGATGCTGGGCCTGGCATGGGCTTTTGAAATCTCAAGCTCCCTTCCAACGACACAGTTTCTCCAACAAGGCCACACCCACTCTGAGAAGACCAGACCTCTTAATCCTTCCCAAACAGTTCCATTAACTGGGTACTAAGTGTTTAAACATATGAGCCTATGAGGTTTATTATTATTTAAATTACCACAGGAAACATCTGTTTGGAAATTTTCCCATTTATTGGTTAGATTATTTGTTCTTTTGTTTTTTGAGTTTCTTTTTAAAAGTTCTGTATATGTTCTGGATATTAAACTCCTATTCTGTGAGTAGCTGGTAAAGATTGCCTCTTCACGCTACTGTTTCCTTTGTGGTGCAGCAGGTTTTTGTGTCCTGCAATCCAATTCTTGATATTATCTCTTGAGCTGTTGTAGTCTTGTTCAAAAAGTCCTTTCTTAGGCCTCTACTTTGAAATGTTTCCCCAGGTTTGGTTTTTTGTTTTTGTTTTTGTTTTTTTTCTTCTAGTAGTCTCAAGCCTTACATTAGTGCCTTTGATCTGGACATCCTGATTTTCCCAGCATCCTTTGTTGAAGAATGTCTGGTTGTTGAATATACATCTTTCCAGTTTTGCCCAGTATCAGATGGTCCTAGAAGCATGGGGTTACTTCTGTGTCCTGGGCCTCTATTCTATTGTTGGTCTACAGATCTATGTTTTACACCAATGCCATGCTGTTCCTGTTGCTACTGCTTGGCAGTGTAATTTCAAATTAGGTATAGTGATATCACCTCTTCTGCTTGAGGTTGTTTCATTCATTCAGTGTCTTTTATTTTCCCATCAGAATATCAGGATCATTTTTCTAGATCTGTGAAGAGCATCTTTAGAATTTTGTTGGGAATCTCTTTGTAACTATAGATTGTTTCATCAGTTTGACAGTTTCTCCCAATACTTATTCTCTCAATCCATGAACAAGAGGAGAGGTCCTTCTAGTTTTCATTGTAGGTATCTTCCATGTACTTGATTAAGTTTCTTCAAAGGGTTGTGAATGGAAATGTTTTCCCAATTTCTTTCTTGGCATGTTTGTTAGTGGTACATGGAGAAACTAGTGATTTTTATGTGATGATTTTGTATTCTGTTACTTTGAGGAAAATAATTTTCAGATCCATGAGTTTTCTGGTGGAGTCTTTAAGCTCATATTGCCTGCAGATGAGGGTGAGCTGACTCTTTCCTTCATTATTTGTGCCCCTTTCTTTCCTTCATGTTATAGCTCTGGCTGACTTAAGTGAAATGCTTTCAATTTTCTATTGAAAATACTGTTAGCTATTGGTTTATCATATACAGGTTGTATTATATTGTGATACAGTCTAGCCCTGTTACTTCAGCTGCCTCAGGGAAAGCAACTCAGGGGGTTGAGCGATCTCCCATGTGAGGTTCAGAGCTCACACACTCACAGACATCCACAGATACAAAAGGGTTTGCGCTCTGGCACAGAGAACAGGGTCATCAGATACCATGCCCTGAATAACCAGAACCTCTCAGCAGTTTGCATCTGACTCTCCCCTCTCCGTGACTGTCTCTCCTGTCTGTCTCCTACCCAGATATAGTGACAGAGAGTCCTGAGGCTCTCTCATTTGTCTTTGTCCCTCGTTTTCCGGTCCCCAGAGGAGATCGCACATGATAGGGACCCTGTCAACATGGTGCCTGGATACAGCACTCAAGACACAGGGAGCAATGAATTTCTCTAACACTGGCTTGTTATTCTGGAAGAGTCTCCATTATATTAAATCCATACAATGGACTTAAGGTTTTTGAGAAGTAGGGTTTCTCTAGTCTCTCTCTGTCCCTCTCTGACTCTCTGCCCCTTCTCTGTCTCTGTCTCTCTTTCTCTCTCTGCTGAGTATTGAACATGGGGCCTTGTCTATGTTAGGCAAGGGTTCTTTCACTGAATGGTTACACCCCCAAACCCCAGGTTAGCATTCTGAATGACAGATATGATCTCAAAGCCATTCACAGTATTGAAATGAAGAGAAGGTTGGAAACATCATAGTAAAACAACACAGGGACCAGAAGCTCTGCCTGAGTTTGAGAGCAGGCTGTGTTTGAGATAGTACAACATCCACATCCCATATGTTGCCACACGGTTCTGTACTTCCCAGGTTTCATGCTTTTCCCTGGTTTTCCATGTATTTCATCTGGTGGAATAGAAAAGGTAACTGGAAAAGAATACATAGAATACTGATGTAGCTACTTGAGAAATGTGCTTCATTGAATCATAGTTTTCTTCTATGACAAATAGTTAAGGAATAGATTGTCTTAGAAACTTCTAGATTTTCCCAATAGGGATCATAGTATGTCAGAGAAGGAATTCTAAAGTTGAAAAGATGAGAAAACATAATTCCCAGAGTCCACAGGCCTTTCTAGCTTTTTCCAGCCAACAGAATTGACTTAGGGCAGGAGGGGTTCGAAGAAGGAGGGAGTGGTGAACTCTGTCGGGATTTATACAAGATGGCTTGCATATTGTGCAGCCTAGGGCAAAATGAAAATGTGGAATTCCACATTCAAAATTATCCATAATGTCAATACATCAACACAATAACATTAAACCAAGCCTGTCCTTCCAAGTTCAGGTCTCTGAGCAACTGCACATGTAAGACACTCACAAAGCCAGCTGGTGTGGGAGACTTGTTTGTATTCTGTCAATCATGTATTTTAATAAAATGCCGATTGGCCAGGCAGGAAGTATAGGCGGGTCAACCAGACAGGAAGTAGAGGCAGAGCGAGCAGAACAGGAGAATTCTAGGAAGAAGGAAGCCTATTCCTCCCAGTCCAGCCCAGGCCACCAAAGAGGCAACATGTGACCTATCTGGCTGAGAAAGGTACCAAGCCCTGTGGCTAGCATAGATAATAATAATGGGTTAATATAAGCTACAAGAGCTAATAANATAGATAAGAACAATGGGTTAATATAAACTACAAGAGTTAATAAGAAGACTGAGCTAATGGACCAATCAGTTTGATAACTTATGGAGATCTCTGTGTGATTTTCTTTGGGGCTTGCTGGCTGTGGGGTACCTGGCGGGACAGAAACCCCAACAAGCAGGCCCCTTCATGTTACAGAATGTAAGCAGAGAGATAAAATTAAACTCACAAGTCAGTGAACATTTACGCAGGCTAAGAAGTCCCAGCAATAGTTCATTCACAGACTTCCCCTGGTCATATACAGAGTGTTGTTTCTTAGACTGGCAGTGACAGCTGCACTGTGGGAAAGGAACACTCTCAAGCCCTTCCTCAGAGCTGAATCAGAAACTGGATGGACCCAGCAATTCCAGGACTACCAGACCTTCTGGATGCTTCTGAGGGGGTAAGTGGGGAGAGTGTGGATCACCGAGGTTTCCCACAAACTCTTACACCAAATGTACGGGAAATGCAGCACTACCAACTTCGTACAAAAGACAACAAAAGTTCAGTGTGATTATTGGTGTAAAGTCACACTGCTAACAGATGAGAGAACTCAGACCCTGGCTGGATTCAAAATTTGGTATTCTTTGTCTGGAAAGCACCACTTCACATAGACGCATGAGAAACAGCCAGCCAGATCAAACTGACTTGGTTCTAAAAGAAGAAATATAACCAAGGAAGACGAGAAAGGGGGTACGCAGGGTCTACAAATGATAACTAGAAAAGTCTGTATGCCTCCTAGGGCACAGATCACAGATCACAGAGAGCGAGAGGGCCTGCAGGGCACTTCTCTGGAGTCCAGTTAACTCATCCTCTGGGGACAGTCTGTTTCCTCTTTAAGAAGACTCGCTCTCTCCAAAGTGCCTGCCTCCTTTGCACAAGCCTCCCCAGAAACTCACTGTTGCAGTCAGTGATGGGAGGATGCTTCCCACCTCTCCCTTCTCCTAGGGCTGACTAGTGGCTTCTCCATCACTCCCAGGGCATCATTCAATCTCTCCCATCTGCGTTTTGATGACTTTGGTCTCTTCTATTTAGTACGGCCAGTCTATAACAGGAGAGGTGTTATCTGCTTTCTCCATCACCCCACAAGGTAGTTCAAGACAGGCACTGATGAATGAGCATGAAATGTTTGTTACATAAACACATGCAATACAAATCACCCACCTGGTTATCTATAGCCTTCCTTCTCAATATGTTATTATCTCACAAACCAGAATTCATGGAGGATTAAGATATAGTTTAGAAACCATGAGTTTTGTAAAGAATTCCAGAGCTTATAGCTGGAATTCTTTTTACTCTGGGACTCTGCTCTCCTCTCCTCTCTCCCCTTCTTCTCTCTGAGCCACCATTTTATTAGCTCTTCAGTGCGTCTAGATGGGCAAGAACATTTTACTTGTTGAACTGCACTTTCCTTTTGTTTTCTTGACATAAAACAATTCATCTGTGTCTGAATTCGTTGTCGAGAGTCTATTCCATTTATAACAGCATCCGGTCCGATTAGACTGGGGCAGAAAAGAGAAGAATGCAAAGAGCACTTCAAAGAGAGTGTGTTTACATCCTTGCCTACATCGTTTAATAATTGGCATGAGATTTTAAGGAGGCTGTGGCTCATCCCGCAACTGGACAAAATATAGGCACAGATGCACTCAGCTAAGTAATTGGATTCACTACCTGGAATATTTAAATTGTTTTCAGACACTAGAAATTGGCTTAAGAAGATTAAAGTAAAATACCCGGGAGGATAACAGGCTGTAATTTACGAGGTGGGAAATCTTCTCAGTGAGAAGACCAGCTCTTTCTCCTACAGCTGCTTCTGATGAGAGATGTATTCATCATTAGGACTTAGTTTCTTTAGAACCTGACAGCTCGGGTGTATTCAGGTGAGTTGTTCTTACCAAACCTTTTTGGACGACACCCAGGAAGCTAAATTGATAGCGTAATGTGCACCCCATTCACGTCTTCAGTAAGAATTCTTTAAGTGTTCTGAAGGCAACTAGGGGAGAGGAAAGGGAGAGGTCATGGGAAGTCCTGGGATCTGGACTGTAGGTAAAGCAGTGGAGTCCCAGGGCTGGACAGGATCTGTCCTTATACAGCAAAGGGTTCAAGTAGATAAGAGGGTGAAGTTGGGAGTCTATTTCCAAGTAAAGACTTAAGCAAGCTCATTTCTCAAAACCTGGCCCTCTCTGCAGGCCCATTCTGGGCTCCTCGGCCCTAATAGCTTCTCATTTGCTCACTAACCTGCCTCTAGTGTGCCCTCTCCAGCCCTTCCCAAGGCCCCTAACTCCGGAACCAGACGCTAAAGTTTGACATCAACGACCACCTGTCGGCTGTACCGCAGTGTCTTCTGCCGAGTGGCCAGCATAAAAATGCTCAAAGTCTATCGATAACTGCAAGGTGTTGGACCTGGGTGGTAGGTATTCCTTCTTGAAAGAGGGCAAAGGAGGTAACAGAGCTCCTTAGCCAGCAGAGAGGGGTGCGTCTAGTTCTTTCCAGCGCTCTCCAGCTGGTCCTAACTTCATGCTCTATTCAAACTCTCAGGACCCGACAACTGGTAAAGCCTGTCCCTCCAGCTCCACTGTCCCCAAAGACTTAAATCCCTCAGGAGGCAGGCGCTGGCCAGACCCAGCAAGGATGTCAACTCCAAATCCCCTAGGAGAAAGAGAGCGCGCGCGAAGCTGTCACCCTCTGTCACCTAGCCGGGCAGCTGGCAACCTGTGCGCCCTGGGCTGCCCGCGCCCGCTCCA
>LOEQ01000900.1:304507-320125 GCA_001685075.1 Bramus lutescens | reverse complement strand
TTAACCAAGATGTGAGAATTAGCCAATAAGAGGCTAGAACTAATGGGCCAGGAAATGCTTAAATGAATACAATTTGTGTGTTGTTATTTTGGGTGTTAAGCTAGCCATGCGGGAGCCAGGCGGGACAAAGGCAGGATGGCCCGCTCCCCCTTCACTACAGAAAGAATGGCCTGATCTCTGTAGTCTGTAGGCTCTGGCTACTTGAAAGTGACCACTGTCTTAATGGGGCAAGCACACAATTCTTTATTTGAAGAAAAATTGAAAGTTACTTATAAATCAGTGTTGAAGTAATATAAAAGTAGTAAAATGCATTGTATGTTGGACAAGTTTCTTTTAGTGTTATTAGTTCCTGACCTCTTGAGATGCTGAGTAAAATAATTAACATTGATTTGGCAAGTTAGTATTGAATACTTGCTATTTTAAAATCTGTAATGAGTTAAATGTAGCCCTGATTAACCTTTAACCTATGTAAGTGTAGTGGCCTTAAGCTTTTGGTCTTCCTGCCTTCACCTGCTGAGTGCTGTAGGCATATTTATACTACCACTCTCAGCTTCTGTTGTAACTTAACAAAATTCATTTTGTTGTCTTTGGTCGACTACTTTTTAATTTAATGATCTAATCTATACACTTCCTAAGTCATTAAATGCTTCTTTATAAATTTCATTGTATAATTTACCCCTCTCTCTGTTGTTGAGTATGTTTAGTTTCTAGTATAATGTGTGATCCTTTTTGTAATTACATTTTTGGACGTGGTTTTGATTTTTATCCTTTTAAATATTAAAAATAAAATCGACAGTAAAAATGAATATTCATTATTGATTTTTTCCAAGACAAGGAGATGGCTTCATAGGTAACTGTGCCTGCAGTCATACCTGATAACTGAGTTTAATTCCCTGGACCCACATGATGGAAGGAGAAAACCTATTCCTGCAATTTGCCCTCTGACCTCCACAGGAACACCAGAGCATGCCCCCACCCCTCAGTGAATGAATGAACAAATAAATACAACTTTAAAAATTGAGTGGCTTGGGATTAACAGATTGAATGAAACGGGAAAGATATGTTAGGTATAGCGATGAGAAGAACATAACAAGGTTTCCATTTTCTTGGAAGGTAATCATCTAAAAGCTAGTTTTCTTTTTTGAAGCAGAGCTGGATTTGTGTTCTGACATTTTCAGTCTTTAATTCAGAACTGTGACATGGACACAGACAAATGGTGAAAGTATTGTGTTACTTTTTAGCAGTTGACCATTAGATGGTTATGATTAAGCTGAAGATTGGTGTGATGGGGGAAAAAAGCTGAAACATCTTGGAGTGGTCTATGAGCCTTTAGGAACAGTTTCTGCTCTTAAATGTTTCGTTGTTTGCACTCTGTTGCTACATTAAGTGTTCTGGGTAAGGTTCTCCTGGGGGGGGGTACATGGTGTTTATATGTAATGTTTAAGACTTTAACATTGCAATTTTTTCTTTGAAAGTATGTTCATTAAGGTTAGCTTAGGTAAGCTTTTCCTGAGAAAGTTGCTTACTTAAAATTGCATAGCTTTAAATTTATTTCTGTGAGCTTTCAGGATCCCAGAAGCATTTCTTAAATTGTTGATTCTATCTTATTATATGTGTGCTTTTTCTGTAATTTAGACTAACACTACTCATGTTGTAACATTCTCACTTAACTCACTATATTTGAGTATTTCTTAATGCGTTGTTTTAGATTCTCAAACAGCTACTTGGCTCACACTTTAGTGATTTTAAAAAGCACAATTGCTTGTTATATCTGTATTAAGTATTAGCTTTTAGAGGACTTTCCAAAATGATAGGTAAGTGCTAATTAACAACAAATACCATTTATTGTCAGAAGATTGTAGGCGGCTTTCCTTAATTGAAATGACAGTTAAGGTCCCTATGTTTCTTGCCCAAATTAGATGTTCATGTTTTTCAATTAATGTTTTCAGCTTAATTTTTTGGACTTTGCAGTACTCAAATTTTTAATTTGAGGGGGTTGTTGATACTTACTTATGAACAGTAAAGGCACCATTTCCCCCTTCTTTTTATTTATTCTTTGTGTCTTTTACATCATGCATGTCCATCCCTTTCATCCTCTGTCCATCCCATTCAGCCTCTGTCCATCCCATTCAGCCTCTGGCCTTGCAACCACCCCCACAAAATAAAATAAAATAAAATTTAAGACAAAAAAGGAAAAGAAAAAGAGAGAAGGGAAAAATTAATCGTGATGGAAGCTATACTGACACGGTGAGTCATTCGTAAACCCTTATGGATAAAAGGGTTCTTTCTGTATTTTACTGTAGCCAGAAGGTTTTCTCTATCCAGTCTGGTCCCACTGGACTGGTTTCTTCCCACCTGCTGGTCCCTGCAGCCACTTATAAATAATCACTCATAGGCTTAATATTGATTATAATTGCTTGGCTGATGGCTCAGACTTCTTTGTTTATTTATTATATATACAGTGTTCTGCCTGAATATATGCCTGCAGGCCAGATGAGGGCACCAGATCTTATTACAGATAGTTGTGAGCCACTATGTGGTGCCTGGGGGCTCCTACTTCTCATTGGCTAGTCCTTGCATATTAATTATCCCATTTCTAATCTATGTATTTCCATGTGCCCTTGGCTTACCATTAATGATCTGGCATCTTACTCCTCTAGCAGCTGCTGGCATCTTTCCTACTCGGCCTTCTTTTCTCCCTCACACTCTCTGCTTGGATTTCCCACCTAGCTCTATTCTGCCCTGCCATAGACCAAAGCAGCTTATTTATTAACCAGCGGTAATAAAGCGTTCATAGCATACAGAGGGGCATCCCACATCACTTTACTTGCAAGTGTTCATTGCAAGGAGTCATTGGTCTGGTTCAAGGCCTTTGGTTTCTGTGACATTATCAATATTGGAACTCCTCTTGGTTATTCTGTTGTCATAGAGATTCTGCAGCTTTGGGTTTGCAGCACCATTACTATCATGTGTTCGAACAGATGGATATTGTGGTGGATATTGGGGTAGACTAACACATAACCCTGTTTCTGGGCCTGGGTAGTTGCAGGGTTGGTTAGCCCCTCAGTTCTCCCTTGTCCTCACCACTAGTGTGGGCTCTCCTACATAGCCCTGGTGAGTTTACCCCTTGCTGTGATGAGCAAGGGGTGGGACCAGTTCTCCTGCTTTCATGTCCTCAGGGTCTGTTCGTCCCACACCTACACCTTCAGGGTCAGCTCTACAGTGTTACCAGTTGTGCAGTAGAGGCTACTCTCCCATGTGTTGGAACTGATGAGTCTCAGGGACTGCTCTCCCAACCTTATGACCTCAGGACAAGCTCTCCCACCAGCCTCAGAAGTTAATGGAGTGGGGGAGGCATCTCTCTGCAACCCATGATGGCACATGATAGATGGGCAATAAATAGGGACAGCTCTCCATTGCTCACAACTTTAGGGCTAGCTCACCCTTACTTCCACCAATGGAGTGGACACTATTGTGCTGCCTTCATGAGGTGCAGGGCCTGCTCTCCTGAGTGATGTGACTGGTGGGACAGGAAGGGCCAGTTTTCCCACTTGCCTCAGGCATTGATGGACTGGGGTGGGGGCAGATTCACCAAGTTAAAGTGTACAACTCAGTAATTGTCAGTATTTGCACCACACAGTTCAGATAATCACCACTCTAACCCTTGAGCATATTTGTCACAGCTAACGGTAGCCATTATTAACTAGCCATGATCTGTTCAGCTATTAGCAGCTAATCAGCAGCTTTGGGGCTTTTTCTTAAAAATTTGTCCCTTTGAACTGGCTATAGTGGTGCAAATATAAGTAGAATTGTGTGATGGTTATCCTTTCATGTTCAGCTTCTTTTACTTATTGTGCTTTTGTGGTCTATACACATTATAGCTGTCGTTTCTGTTTTGTTTGAATGTTCCATTTTGTGAATACACAGACAGCACTTTGTTCTTACATCAACTTTTAGACATTTATTTGCACTTTTTAATAACTAAGAATGTTATTCTGAAAGTTCATATACAAGTTCATGTGTACTCGTTTTTTCTTTCTTTTGAATATCTCTAGTAGACTTTCAGAATCAAATGGAACTTGATGTTTGGTATTTTGAGGAACTGACAAAATGTGTTTTCTGGTGATTGTACATGTTATTTACAATGCAGGATAGTCCTTGGCACCACTCACTATCATCTGTATTTTAAAACCATAACTATCCTAGTGAGTGTGAAATGTATCTCACTTGTGAATTTGTTTTGCATTTCCCTGATGACTAAAGATGATAAATATGTTTTTCATGTCCTTACTGACCATTCGTCTGTTTGTGTTAATTTTTGATTGTTTATGCTTTGAAGATCATAGCCAAGAAACTATTATAATGCAATTCTACAAAGACTTATATCTATGTTTAACTTCTTAAAAGTTAACACATTCTAGCCCTTATATTACCCTGTCTTTGATTTGTTTGACTTGTTTTAAGTCACATCAAATTCATTCTGAGCTAGGGAGATAGGCTCAGCTGGTGTGTTATGCCTGATGAGCTGAGTTCAATACCTGGGACCCACTTGGTGAAAGAAGAAAACTCATTCCCACTGTGTTGTCCTCTAGCATCCATCCAAGTGCCATGGTGTGTTTATATGCACACATATAAACAGAAAAAAATGAATCAGTCAATCAATAATTTTAAAAAGTCATTTCTCTTTCTTTTATTAAAAATGGGGTTTTTCATATAGTATACTCTAATCATGGTTTCCCTTCTTCGCAATCCTCCCAGTTCCTTCCCACCTCACCTCCCATACAATCCACACCCTTTTTTGTCTTTCCTCAGAATTCAAACAGGCATCTAAAGAATGATATAGTAAAATAAGATAAAACAAAGAAGTTGGAATAGGACAAAACAAACAGAAGAAAAAGCCAGAGAAACAGAGACACACACATTCACACACCTAGGAATCCCATAAAACACAACACCATAAACCATAATATATGCAGAGGACCTGTAAGGTTTTGTTTGTTTTGTTTTTAAATAGCCCTGGCACAGCATCACCCAACAAAGAACCTCTAAAGATACCTTTAAGTTCATTTTGTGTTTGCCATCTCCTGCTGGGTATTGGGTCTTCTCCTAAGAGTGGTTGCACCAGTGAGACTTCTTGGAAAAATATTTCACTATCAAGCTTCTGGATTAAGGATTGAGGCATTCCCCTCTCACTGCTAGGACCTCTTCTGGTACAGACCCAAGCATGCTGCCACAGTCTCTGAATTACTATATGCTTCTGTCCTGCTGTGTTTAGAAGGCTTTGTTTCCTTTGCATCCTCCATCCCACTAGTCTTAACACTGTTCCCACCTCCTCTTCTCAGGGTTTCCTTCCTGATCCCTGAGGGGAGGGATTTGATAGAGACACTCCATTTGGGGCTGAATGTTCAAGGTCTCTCACTTTGCACATTGGCTGTGGGTCTCTCTATTTGTTCCCATCTGCTTCAGGAAGAAATTTCTCTGATGATGATTGAGCAGGAATTGATCTGTTTCCCAGGCTGTTGGCATCAATATTACAAAGCCAATTTTTTTTTCCCCATTGAAGGTTCTCAACAACCTTGTTATACTCAGTTTATAGTCAAAGTTACTTTTGGCCTGTCGGTTTTACTCCATTCATCTTTATGCTGCATTTGATTACTTCATTACTGTAACTTTTATAGTAAATCTTGAAATTGAGAAATGTCAATCTATTATCTTCTCTTTTTTTTACTCTGAAGTGTTTGGACAATGATGGATCTCTTAAATTTTCATATATTTTAGAATCAGATTGGTATTTTCATCTAAAAATGTGATATTTTGATAGGAATTAAATTAACATTGCCGTCTTAACACTGTTAAAGATGCTAGTCAGCGAACATGGTGTGTGTTACTTTTCTCACTGCTGTGACAAGGATACCCAAAAGAAACAAAGAGAGGGAAAATAGATTTTTGCTCACATTTTCAGAGGATTAGTGTCCTTTACGATGGGTAGGCACTGCAAAGGAGTTAGTGCCATAATAAATGGCTCTTGCTTTTTAAATGATGCCTACCAGGAAGCAGAAACTGGGGTAAAAATTAGGACAGGCTGCAACTTAAGGCTGGCCCCTCAGCAACCTAATTTTCCAGCTTGGTCCCATTTCACCTAAAGATTCCTAGAATTTCCTGAAGGTGTACTACCCAACTAGGAACCATAGAGAAGGTAATTTATGCTTGATTTAGTTTAGAATGTGTTATTCAAGGAGATTTTAGTTGTTCACCATGTACTGCTATCTGGGAATACCATGTATGTGTTTTTGTATTTGAGCCATTGTTACACATGCATGGGTCCTTCAGAAAGTCTTGTTTATTATTTCACTCAGTAATTTGATTTCCAGTGGAATTTCTTTTTTGTTCTTTAATTTCTCTATTTAGAAATGTCAGTAAAACTAGTATTCCTCATTTGCTTGAGTCAGCCTTAGACATAGCAAATAAAAGTATGTATTTTCTTCCCCTTCGAAATTAAGCAGGTAATGCTGGGTAAATTATCAATTTTAGAATTAGAATGGTGAGATAGATTAAATCTACTAATTGGATTTTTTTTAATGCTGCTTGCATGTGCATTTGGTTAGAGTACTAGCCTAGAGTATTCTTAACTATGGGCAGTACCTTCTTCTGTGGTGTGTTTGGAAATGTGTGGAATGTCATTTTGACACTACAACTCTGAATGTTATTTTGTCACTGTGATACTGTTTCTGCCTTCAGAAATGTTATTAGAATTTGGTAGCTGAGTTCCACTAAGCATTGAGCAGTGTGAGGGGTCAAGTTCACCCACTTAAAGCTACCCAAAATTCTGTTGTTATTCTCATTGAGAAATAGGTAGGTAAATTTCTCAATAATACTTGGAGGATTTAGCCATATTCTAGGTTGGATTTTGTTTGTTTTGTTTTTAAAGAGTGGTCTCATGTAGCGTAGGCTGGCCTCCAACTTGGTATATATTAGAGGATGTTCTTGAATTTTGGATCCTCCTGCCTCTTGAGTGCTGAGATTACAGATGCACACCACCATCCCCAGTTCATGCAGTGCTAGAGATCAAACCCAGAGTTTTGTGTATGCTAGGCAAACTTTCTGTCAACTGAACTACAGTCCCAGCCCACACTCTAGGTTTTTATAGCATTTCCACATACCTTTCTTAGTTTATAAGTTTTCTGTTCAGGTATTGGAGTCAGCATGTTTTTTGTTTGTTTTTGTGTCTGTGAATGTAAAATTCTACCATCACCAACTTCTCAGACTTTTATACTAAAGGGCACCATATTGTACAGTTGAGTTACCATGTTCCATTGGGCACATCTTGACAGAATACTTTTGAAATCTTACTATTAAGGTAAAAGTTAACTGAATTTAGTTCATTTATTAGATTTGAGACATAATTTATATACAGTAAAGTGTGCTGGGTTTTCTTATAATTATTTCTTAAAATCAACATATAAAGGTGTTTTTATGTCCTTCCAGAAAGTTTAACCATGCATTCTTTTTGCAAACCTCAACCCACTTTGCAATCACTGTTTTAATTTATTTTTTTCACATTTATTTTTATCTAATTGTGTGTATGTATGTATGCATATGTTTGTGTGTACATTCACATGTGAGTGCAGGTGCCCTCTAAGGCCAGAAGGTGTCATCTGGAACTGAAATTACAAGCAGTTTAAGCCACCTCGAGTAGGTGCTGGGAACTGAACTCAGGTTCTCTGCAAAAGTAGTATTAACTATCGACTGCTGAGCTTCCAATACCTTAATGTCTATTGCCATAACTTAGTTTTTTGCCTATTTTAGAATTTTGTATAATTGAAAATCATGGATTAATGAACCTCTTTTTATGTCTGAGTAGTTTCATTCAGCATAATATTTTTGAGATTTATTTATACCATTGTAGTAGTACATTACTGTCAGTGCTGAGAAGCTATATAGTGTATGGAGACTATAATTTGCTTATATATTGACTACTTGGTTGGTTTATAGATTTTGCATAGTGCAGATAAAGTATTTGTGGACATCTTTATAAAAGCAATTTTATGGATATGTTTTTATTTCTCATATGTAAAGGATTGCAGCATAAAAAAGTTATATGCTTAACTTTCTAACGAGTTCTAAGTGATTTCCAGCTTACTACACTACTTCATACTCCTTTGAGGAATATACTTTGATTTTGTTGTCCTGGAAGTAGTGAGGGCAATTACTACAAAATCTAGTTGATGCTTTTAATGATTATTAATTTTATATAATAAAATAAAATTATTCATTCCATATTCATAAAACTTTACTATGTTAGGGTTTTTTTTTAAAAGCTTTATGGATGACCTTTTTTCTTTTAGATCTTTGACCTGTCTTGCTGTTTTCTTGTTTGGTGTTAGGTATGGGTTGGATTCCTTCAAACAGAGGTAGCTTAACTGTACCCTACTTACTAGAAATAGTCCCCATTGTATTTTCTTCATTGCCGTATAGTCTTTGCAAACAAATCATTTGAAATATTAACTATAGATTGAATATCTTCTGAAGACCCATAGATATGGTCTTCATCTTCAGGTGGAGCCTTGGGTAGAAATGACCTAATAGTCATTAATGGTGGGTGTGGCTTGAAGGGGACTTGGAGACCCCTGCCCCTCCTTGTTCTCTTGCTCCCTGACCATGAATTGAGAAGATTAGGCTCCATCACATACTACTGGCATAAGGCTTTGCTATAGTACCAAATTAGCCAGTTCAACTTATGATACACTGGACCCTCCAAAATTATGAACCAATGAAACCTTTCTCTATTTGTTAGTTGATTATCTCAAATGTCTCTAAGGTGGATTTTTATTTATTTATTACTATATTCCAGCTTTTCTTCATTATTTGACTTGAAATCAGGCGATATAGATCTTCTGACTTTTTTTAAAGCTATCCCAGGTATTTTTATGTGAACTATATGCATTTACATGAGTTTTATACTTATCTCGTCAGTGTTATAAAATGCCTGTGTGGGACTCTTTCCTTATTTAGGCTGACATTGAATCTAGAGATAATTTGTAAGCAATGGACATCTTAGCTTTTAAGCCCATGAGTATTGTAGATTTTTTGATTTATATCCATCATCATTTTAGTTTCCTTTAAGTCTGTTATGCCATTCACTGCACTTATACATAAGTACTAGTTTTTGATGCTTCTGATAAGAGTATTTTAAATCCCAGCTCCCTGCGAGTATGACGCACAGGATGGTACTTTCAAGGCCTGCTTGAGCTACAGAGTAAGTTCAAAGCCTGATAACTTACTGAATAGTGTGTCAAAATGAAAAAAAAAAAGTGGGCTGAATATATGACTGACGTATAGTGTTTGCCTGCCCTAGGTTTAATCCCTATGTATGTGCGCACATGTGTGTGTGTGTGCTACTTACTGCTCTCATCTAAGGAAAGGAAGGGAGAAGGCAGAGAGAAAGAGAACACAAGAACAAAAAGTGTAGCAGAAAGATACTAAACATGAGCCCAGCTCATGGAGGTTTTAGAAGGGAATTAGAACTCTTTCTTGAACTGAGCTAGCAGCCATTTGTGTGACATTCTGACTGCATTCTGTCCATGTTAGTGAACTTGACTGAGGCTGAATACAGGAGTAATGGACTGATTTCTTTGAAGTAGGAAATTTCAAGACTGGATAGCATTCAGGCTACTGCTCACATCTCTTAATCCAGGTCTATAGAGATTTCTGTGTGGAGAAAATTCAGCATTGGATTTTCTCTTTATATTGCTTGGTAAAAGCATGTTTCTTAAACACTTTTTATAGTTGCAATGATTAGTCTTGATTGTCAGCTTGATGGGCTTTAGAAACAGCAAGCAAATATCTGAGCCTAACTGTGCGGGTTATCTAGATTTGATTAATTGAAGTGGGAGGACTCCTCTAAATTAGGCCATTGTTTTCCTTGGGCTGGATTTAAGACTGAATAGAAGAGAAAAGGCTAGCTGAGCACGCACATTCTTTACTCTCTTCTCCTCTGAGTCTGAATGAAAGTTGGCCAGCAAGCATCTCCTGTTTTTGCCACTGTACTTTTTCTGCCAAGAGAGACTATGTCTGTCTGAGTTGTTCAGTTTGTTACTATGAAATTTTTCATCTTATCTCATTATTTCTTTTAATGTCTGTGATAATGTCTATTCTTTTTCATTCTCAATGTTAATAAATTTTCCTCCTCTCTTCTCTCTTCTTGATTAGTTTAGATAAAGGCTCTTTTTTAAATTAATCTCTCTAAATGCTAATTTACAACTTATTAACATTTTCTTTAGACATGATAACATGTAGATCAGGCTGACCTAAAACTTACCATATCGTCAAGGATAACATTGAACTTCTTCTGATCTTTCTGCCTCCTATCTCCTGAGAGTTGTAGAAATCGAAGCTTTCTACACCTACCACTACCCAAGTTTTTGTGGTACTAGAAATTGAACGAAAGCTTTGTGCATGCTAGGCAAGCATTCTACCAACTGAACATTTGAGTTCCTACTATAAATTTTCATTATCTTTCTATTCTGGCTTCACCTATGCAAACTTCAATATGTTGGATGTAATTTGCTTATAGTATTAATTCTAATTTCCTTTTTGATAGTTTTCACATACCAGCTCTTTGAAAGTGTGTTGTTATATTTCTGCATTGGTTTTGTTTTCATGTGGCCAGTGAACATAGTATATGATTTCAGTCCTTTTAAATCTGTTGAACCTTGCCTATCAGTGTTTGGTTGCTTTGGATAAATGTTTAGAAAGATATAAATCCTACCATCGTCAGTAGGATGTCTCTAATCCTCTGTCTTCTAACTAGTTTATTTTGGACTGGAGATGCTTATTCCAAAAAGTTCTGAGAGAAGGGGTATAGGCGTCTATGATTATGTACTCACCTATTTTTACTTTAATTTCTTCTATTTTCTTTAATTTTCTTCTATTATAAGAAGGCTTGTTTGAAGGTGCAATATATTATATCTTTCTGATAAAATTGTCCTTTTGTCATTATGAAATGATCTTCATTTCTAGAAATAGTCTTTGTTTGGAAGCCTACTTTTAATATTTTGTAGCTAAGGTAGCTTTCTTAAGCTTAGGATTTGCATGGTTTGTCTTTTCCACACATGGACTTATAGGTTAACTGTGTTTTGATTCTTAATGGTCATTAAGAATACCATATAAATTGAGCTTTTTATTTCTCCTGTATGTTACCATTTACTTTAGTCAAGTATATTTAACAGTTTCATTCTGAGTCCTCTGTCATTTTTTTAACCTTTTTCGTTGTACTCGTGTTTTTGTCTTTTTAGAGGCTTCTTTATCTGTTTAAGCATACAATATGCATCTTGACTGTTCCCAACCTTGAGATAGTGTCATTCATTTTATGTAGGAGCCTTCTGAGCCACCACTCATATGCCTTCTGTCCTTTGTGCTGTGACTTACCTCTGTAATGCGTGCTGTTGCTTAGCCTTGCAGCGAATGGAAAAACCACCGTTACTGAGCTCTCACTTTTCCTGTCAGTCCAGATTTTTTTCTTGGAGCATTTTCCATCTTGTATGCAGCTCACCAACTCTATAATTCCTAAACTTATAAATGAAGCTACTGTTAATATATTCAAAGCTATTAATAAATCCTCCTTTAGTTGTTCTACAGTGCCCTTCATGATTTTCCAAGTATGAAACTAGAGCCATTTCATTGTCAGTCCTTTGAAGAACTGTTTTTTGTTGTTTTTGTTTTTCGAGACAGGGTTTCTCTGTAGCTTTGGGCCTGGCCTGGTACTAGCTCTTGTAGACCAGGCTGGCCTCTAACTCACAGAGATCCACCTGCCTCTGCCTTCCAAGTATACTGGGATTAAAAGTGTGCCACTACTGCCTGGCTCCTTTGAAGAACTTTTAACATTTAAGAATGTAAAGCAGATCTAGATATAGTTTATATGAGTTTTCTTACTTTTCAAATGCTTTTTAGAAAAGTCCCAAGTTGTATTTTTCTCCTTGGCCACAGGAGGCAGTCAAGTTATGTCTTTTTAGAGTTGGTTGCTGTTTGGCCATGTGATGTGGGGTTTTGCACAGTTATTTCTTTACTTCTGTTTGTATATCCCAACCAAAGTTTCCTCTCCTCCCAGTCTCTCCTCCACTCTACCCCTTGCCCATCTACCACTCCTCTACCGTTTCATTTCATCTACTTGTGGATCCCCACCCCCATGGATATCACCCAGCCAAGGTATATTAAGTTGCAGTGAGACTAGGCACCCACCCCTCTCTTCTGTTAAGGCTAGATGAGGAAATTCAGTAGGAAGAATGGGCTCCAAAAGCAGGTTATCAGAGTCAGAGACAGCCCCTGCTCTCACTGTTAGGTGTTTCATAAGAGGATCTAACTACACAACTCAAACATACATGAAGAGGACCTAGGTCAGTCCTTTCCAGACTCCCTGGTTGTCAGTTCAGTCTCTGTGAGCCCCTATGATCCCAGGTTAATTGGTTCTCTGGGTTTTCTTTTGGTGTTTTTTGAGTCCTCTGGTTCCTACAATCCTTCCTCCCCCTTTTCTGCAGGAGTCCCCCCAAAAATTGTTTGGCTGTTGGTCTCTACATCTGTTTCCATCAGTTGCTGGGTTGTTATCTCTGATAACAATTGGGCTAGGCATCAATCAATGAGAATAGCAGGGTTTTTTTTTTTGGTTGTTGTTTGTTTTGTTTGTTTTTTGTCATCGCTGTTTGGGTCTATCCTATGTCTCTGGGTTATCTATCCTGCCTCTGGGTCCTGATTTTCAGGGATGAGCTCCTTCCAAGGGTATGATTCTCCAGCTGGGCCCATCGTTAGTTGATCAGTCTCACAATTCCTGCACCATCTTTACCCCAGCACATCTTGTAGGCAGGACAAATTGTAGGTTGAAAGGTTGTGGCTGGGTTGGTGTCCCAGTCCCTTCCCTAGAAGTCTTGCCTCATTACAGGAGATGGCCAGTTCAGGCTGCATATCCCCCCGTTGCTAGGAGTGGGAGTCTTAGCTAGGGTCACTCTCTAGGTCATTCCAGACATGCCGCCCAATTCCCTTTGTCTCTCCCTACATCCTTCCCACCATCACCTGTCTACCTACCTAACTTCCTATCCCCATACCTATTGCCTATTTCCGGCCCGGCCTGCTCTGTTTTTCCCTTCACAGTGAGATTCTTCAAAAACACCTCTCCCTCCCACCTCCCAGCCCTCTTTGTTACTTAGCTTTCTGGGTCTGTGGGTTGTAGTATGTTTCTCCTTTTCTGTCTTCTTAAGAGTACATAACATGTTTATCTTTCTGGGTCTGGGTTACCTCCCTCAAGATGATCTTTTCTAGTTCTACTCATTTGCCTGCAAATTTCAAGATGCCATTGCTTTTAACAGCCGAGTAATACTCCATTGTGTAAATGTACAACATTTTCTTTATCCATTCTTCCATTGAGGGACATCTAGATTCTTTTCAGTTTCTGGCTATTTTGAGTGAAGCTGCTATGAACGTATTTATGCAAGTCTTCTTGTGGTATGGTGAAGCATCCTTTGAACATATACTAAAGAGTGGTATAGCTGGGTCTTGAGGTAGATTGATCCCCAGTTTTCTGAGAAACCACCTCACTGACTTCCAAAGTGACTGTACAAGTTTGCACTCCCACCAGCAGTAGAGACACGTTTCCCTTGCTCCATATCCTCTTCAGCCTGAACTAACACTTCAGTTTTTGATCTTAGCCATTCTGAAAGGTGTAAGATGGAATCTCAGAGTTGTTTGATTTACTTTTACGTGATTCTTGGACATTTGAGATTCCTCTGTTGAGAAATCTTTATGTCTGTACCCAATTTTTTAATTGGATTATTTGAGTTTTTGATAGCTAGTTTCTTTACTTCTTTATACATTTAGAGATCAGCCCTCTGTCAGTTGTGGGGTTGGTGAAGATCTTTTCTCATTCTATAGGTTTCTATAGCAGCAGCTCAGACACTAAGATCGATAATTAAGAAATGGGACCTCATAAAACTGAAAAGCTTCTGTAATTCAAAGGACACTGTCAAAAGCTAAAGTAGCAGCCCATAGAATGGAAAAAGATTTTCAGAAAACACACATAACAGAGGGCTAATACCCAAAATATATAAAGAACTCAAGGAATTAGCCATTTGATATTCTTAGGTGTTTTATTACTTGGCCAGCTGCTGAAATGTCTTCTCACTATTTTGAGAATGTTGGAGGGGGAAAACTTTAAAAAGACCATTGTTTTGAATAAATTCTACCTGATAGTAGCTTGGCGAGAGTGAATAGATAAAAAAAAAACTTTTTAGAGGACTAGGTAATACTTTACAAATATACCAATCAAGAACTTTACATTTTCCTCCCAGATTTATTTGGCTTAAAGCTAAGACTAGCAACACTATTTTGACTCAGAAGGGCCAAGGATTGTTATTAGCTCTATTTCACTGTTCATTCATACCAGTAACATTATTGTGTGATACTGGATTCTGCACAGGAATCAACATACACATACTGATCAGATCCTTTCTCCATGACTGTAAAAATCTCCATAGGTCACAGACATCCTCTAAAGTACAGTTAATGATGGGTTAGAGATAATTGCACAGCAGCTATGAAGTTTTAGAAGAACAACAAGAAAGTACATGAGTAGGCATTGGGGAACATACCTGACTTGAAGCCTTAAATATTTCAGTGTTGGGACTTGAGAGTATGGTAGCTGGACTGTAGAATGTCCTTTCAGGAAGAAAGCATACTGTTTGCCGTTAACTGGCTGCATCAAAAGGAGAAGTTACTTCTTCTATGATCAGTAGTTTGTAATAGCAATAAAGAAATGAGAGACAAGACTGACTTTATTGTGGTTGTAGATGACTATTTATATCCTGTCTTTGTGTTTGATTTTGGTCCTGTAGATTTTTAGTCATTGGAGCATTTTAAGCAGGCAAACCATATTGCTAGATTATTGTTTTAGAACAGTCATTCACAATGCAGGGTAAGCAATAGTAACACAGTAGATAGACTGTTTAAAATTATTAGTTTTTCAAATAGTCGGTAATAAAAGTAAAAATGTTAAAAGAAGTAAGTAAGATTGGTAAGAATGGCAGGTAGGTCATAGTGGAAGGAAAGGCTAAGGGTCTCGTCCAGGTTTCTGGATTGGGCATTTTTGTACTACATTTGTACTCCTTGAAATAAATTGAAGAGGAAGGAAAAGAATAACGGTTCAAAGTATGTTGAATGTGGGACATGTATATAGTACGTTTACTGGAAGCTTTTCTAGAAAATTGAACAGTGGGGCCTGAGGTAAAGATAAGGGTCAATGTGTTTCCTTTGTAGCTGACATAATTTCAGAACTAGTTTAGAGTTCATGGCCTGTGGTTCAATGTCACTGAAGTCTCTTTACTTCTTTTGAAACACACTTAGGAATGACAAAATTTTTGAGCAGAGACAGACACGTTAGACTGCTTGTGCCATGCTATAATTCTCAAGGATATTGAATGTGAGTCAGAGACCCATAACTTCAAAACTCTGCTTGTTGACCAGCAGAGGGCAGTCAGTCTCAAAGTTCAGTGTGTTCTACTGTGTTTTCTTTAAGGTTTAGAAAACTGTAGTAATGAGGGGAGCAGGCCTGCTTTTCGTCCGGCCCAGCTCCCGCAC